>MU855860.1:0-20664 GCA_033296695.1 Staphylotrichum tortipilum
GGGATGGGCATGAGTAGACTGCTTGCGCTGTATGGAGTGGGCTTACCAGTCATCGGGGGTGGTCTGTCTGGCTGTCTGGCCTGGCCTGGCTGGAAAGCGGGGAAGCGGGTAACATGCCTGTCTGCGAAGAAAGGGGAGGGGGGGGGGGCTTCACTGGTTACGGGTGTGGCCGCTCGATGGATTAGTTATGTTCAGCATCGCTTGGCCTGGGGTTGTGTGTGTGTGGACAGCCGGATGGAGAGGTACATGAGTGGTGGTTGGTGGTCAGGGTCGTCGGGAAGGTGACCGACTACCTGGTCTCCCATTGGAGGCACCCTTCCCTCCAACAATTGAAAGCAAGCCACTCTCACCCAGCACCTCCCCTTCTTCCCCGGCCCGCGGGCACGCGGCAGACAGCGTGTGTCTCCCACCCCCTGTGCATGCGTGCATGCGCGCTGTAACTAGGTAGTTATGCGTGGCACGAGACTTGCTGTTTGTGTGTCTCGGTCCCGGCTTTCTGGGATGGCCACCGAGACAGACAGAGCGTGTGTGGATGCCGCAGCTGAGGGTGCGTGGACGAAAACCCTACGAGAATGGAGGAGGCGTGGATGGGTGTGTGGGGGTTTCGCAGCGCGTGTTATTGATTGTTGTCGTCGCCGTCGCTCTCATCGCCACTGTCTCTCCCCGTCCGTCGGCATTTCCGGTCGCGGGGGGGCCGGGGGGGGAGGTCATCGTTATCGACCTGCCTACCTGGACAAGCTGAAGAAGGGTTGGAAGCACGAGGACGCGCTGGCAAGGGCTTGACGAAGTGACGATGGTCGTGATCTGTTGTGGGGGGGCCGTCCATCCCCATGCTCTCCCGTCCCGTCCCCCCCCGTCCCCGCCCCCGTCCCCGTCAACATGCCGATCCCGCGATTTCCACGCAGCGAGCGTACGTGCAGCCAGACATCGGATCAGCACCACCACGTTTGGGGGCGTCGGGGGAGGGGACTCGAATCCGGCAAACGCTTGACGTGCTGAGCGAGGGCAGCCAATCGCGCCGTCGTCGCTGCGTCGCTGTTGCTGAAGTGAACCATGCACAGCTGTACGTCGTCGTATAACTGCCGGCCCAGTGGTGGGGGTGGTTGGTGGTGGGGGCCATGTGTGTGCAACTCCATGGAGGACGAAGATGTCGCGGGTATTGTTTCTCTTGACAGGTGCGTCAAGATGGGATCGACTCTGCCGGGTGGGTGGCACAAGATCGCCTGGCTTGGTGTGAATGGCTCCTGCTGGCCGGTCGCCGGAGCGGGTTGTGGAGGTTGAGACGGATGGCCACGGCTCGCCGCTGGGGAGAGGAAGCACTCGCAGCACTGGGCCGCCCCGTTTTGGCGGGAATTGGAGTCTCGTCGAAACTCGAGCATGACCACCACCATGCTGCCCACGTATGACATGACACCACGAAACAGAAGGGAACAAGGCTGGGAACCAGAGGGGCAGAGAGGCCCTCGTGTCAACACCAAACGTCTTATGGAGGTGGTGTTCATGGCCAGAAATCACTCCTGGGAGCACAGATGAACAGCCCTACTGCAAAGGCAACCCGCCCTCGAACGCGTGCATGTGTATGTGTGTACATGTATTCTCCCGCCCGAGTACATGGGAAATTAAGAAAAAGGAGGCGGGCGAGCCGGGGTTCAGCAACGTCAATAGTTATACCTCGCTACAGAAAGGGAGGCGTCGTGGGTATGGGTGGTCTTCGACGAGCGTGGCCGATCCCATGGCACGTCACGCCCCTCCATCACACCGGCCTTTTGTGACGCAGCTCTGCAGCCCACCAAATCCCCCGAGAATTTTCGTGGACCTGCCGAAATCCGGGGCGACGAAGGCGCCCCAAGAAGCCAATCAACAGAGAGCGAGGGGTGGTTTTGAGGCTGAGGGGCCAGTACTGGCTGCATTCGGGCAATGGCTGGCCAACCGCTTCCGCAGGCGAATGGAGGGAGGGGAACGACGAGACTGGCTGAGCCAGGGTAGGTGATGCAAGGAGCCGCTCTGCATGCGACGAAGCGGATTCGACACCAACCTTCTGGGCTTGCCTCGAGTTTTGCCCCTTGTCAGCTCTGCCGAGTCCGCGTCTGCCCTTCCTCCCGCGCCAGGAATTCGTGGGCGGTAGGGGTAGCTGGCGCGAGGACCGCCCGCGGAAGGGATGCTGAATGCCCACTGATCGGCCCGGCAGGGCCATCCGCGGGAGAGGACCAGCTGGATCTTGTCGTGGATGCCACCCTCAGGGTTCGGGTAAGCGTCGTGTACGGCAGCGCTGTCCGACTGGTCGCCTCGCCCCTGCCTCGGGGAGATGCTTGGCTCAGAAGGCCCCTGTTCGCCATCCACAACCATCGGGCACCTCGAAGGTGAAGATGATACTCCTCCAGGGGGCCTCGTCGCCGGGGCCAATTCTCCCCACGCCTGTCCGGTCGTGATATGACGTCTATATCACCAACAACCCCCGACCCTGTTCTGCCTCGGAGAAGCTTTCTTAGCTTCATTCCCACCAACAGCCTCATCCACTCCAAGGCTTCATTCGCCTCCCCATCCCTGGCTCGCTCAGCCTCACTCTCTTAGTTCGGATCCGGAGCGGGGACGCCCTGCCGCCGTCGGTGCCTTTGGCGGTCTTGTCGACAGATTCCGTGACCCTCTCTCTCTTTGGCCCCTTGCTTGGGTTGGCGCGCCATGACGAAACAATGGGAGAAATACCGGGAGATCATCATCGCCGAATACAAGGGCCAAAACAAGCCTCTCCATGAGGTCCAGCGGGTCATGAAGCAAAGATATGGATTCAGGGCGTCGTACGTTTGGCTTCACTCTGTCCCGCCCGGTGTTGTGTTCGTCTCGGTTTCCATCTCCATAGGAGGTGGGTGCTCGGGCAACAACGACGAAGATGGCCTCCGGCTGCCGCACTTGGCGAGAGAATGTCGGTGGCTGACCAATGACCAGTACCCGCGCGTATCGATCCCGCTTCGACAGGTGGGGAATCCACAAGTACTCGCGCCGAAAGCGGTCCGAGAGCCCCAGCAGGCGAGAGTCGGTATCAGACGGGGACATGCCCTCGTCTCCACGGCAGAGTCCAGACATGGAGGAGACCAGCTCTCCATCGACCACGCCGGGGGTTGCCGACTTCTTGACCCGGGGAGTGTGCGTGACGACGCAGGGGATGAGCTATCGGAGGTGAGATTCCGTGCTGGTGACCGATGGCCATGCGCTGGAGCTGATGTGTCCCTCCCGCCCAGTCCCCCTTGCGTGATCAAGGCCGACTTCCCGTACGCTCCGGTTGCGCCTTCGCCCAGCTCAACCGTTTCCCACAACCACATGTTCCCCTTGCACCAGTTCGGGGGCAATCTTGTGGCATTCAGCTCGCAGAACATGGGGCCATATCCGTCCCGGCCGGTTCAAATGTATCGGCATCACCCGAGGGGTCTGCCGCTTGCGGCCCCGGACGACTCGGGATACGGTCATGGCGCCATCTCCATGGCCGGCATCCCGGCCGGATACGGATATTCGCTGGGATTCCACAAAGACCACGAATAGGGTGTGAGCATGGTGTGAGTCTTATTATGTTAGCATTGACATTGTTGCCGATGCAAGTGCGGTGTCACACTCTCGGGGGGGTCGGGCAGCAGGGAGTGCCGGACACACGGCCCGACGGTGAAGCAACCGGGCGGTGGCGTTGTCCCCCAGCCGCCCTCAACGTTGGATATAAAATTGACCTTCTCGCTGAATGCGGGGGGCAGGGGTTTGTAGGAAATCGCGTTGGCATTGGTCGGGGCGAGGTTGCTGGCGAGGGGCTGGCGGTGTACGATGGTGGAAGTTGGGACTGGCGGGCAGGAGGTAACCGGCGAGTTGGCGGATCATATTTACGTTCCCTTGACGATTTCAGTCGTCGTCTTCGTCGTCGATGTCCTCCATTTGGTGGCGGGCTCGACTCCTCTCCTTTTTAATGTTGGTAGATTTTCCGATGATCATGCTGGCATCGGCGTCCTCCTCGGGTTCAATATCGGATGTGTCGTCGACTCCACGCCTGGTGGCGGCTTCCGCCGCCCGCTTGATTTTCCGGAGGATCACCTCGTCGAGGTACAAGTCGGTGATGCGGAGGTTCTATGTGTATGTTAGAATTATGCTCTCCAGGCAAAACGGGACAGGGAACGGGGCGAACCTTGGAGCAGACAGGGCACTTGGCCATGCCGCCGTTGCTTCGGATAAACTCCAGGATGGCTACCTTCTCGAAGGTGTGCTTGCACTGATGGTTGCTGTACGGAATCTTCATGGTTTGAAGGGACAGCGGGCACTTGAGGTCGATGATCTCGCGCTCGACGACGAGATCGTCATCGTCGTTGGGGTCGGCAGCGCCCTTGGTAGGCCGGCCATGTTCATCGAACCAGGTCGACGGGTCGGGAAGGGGCACCTGGTCCTCGGGGTGCAGGGAATCATGCCAGTTCTTTTTGAAGGCGATGTAGTCGTTGTTGAGGGCGTAGCGCTGGTGGGCGGTCAAGGCGTCGTATTCGTCCGACTTGGTTTTGCGGGCAGCCTCCAACAGCTCCTTGATACCGACCAGGGGGGGCAGGTCTTCCTGCCCCTCCTCGGCCTCTTCATCCTCCTCTGCGGCATCACCAGAGCCGGCATCGTCGTCTTCGTCATCACTGACAGCCGCACGTCGTCTTTGAGGCCTCTCTTTTGTCTTGGGCGCCCTGGGTTCGGGTCGGGGCACCTGTGCGTTCAGACCCTCGAGAACCTTGCCCAGCACCTCCCGGTGGTCCTCGAGCTCGGCACGGCAGTCGATCAGCCCGCGCACGGCCTCCTCGGAGGAGTCAGTCAGCTGAGTAATGGTGGTATCGAGCTCGGCGACGTATTCCTCGAGGGTGATCTCAGCCTCGGTCTTGTCCTCCTGGCCGCGGGCGCGGCGTTTCTCGGCGACGTGGGCGAGCGAGCGCTTGCGGGTATACAGGACGTCATTGATGCTGCCGACGGTCTCGGACAGGTAGGCAGACGACTTAGCGAGGTGCTTCTCGACTTGGCGCCTCGAGGTGTCGGTCTCGCGGCCGGTGTGCATCGAGGCCAGCTTCTGCTTGATCTTTTCGTCCATGGGGTGCGAGGGCGGTTCGTAGGGCGGCAGGGTGAGGGGAGCGTCGTCGGCTCGGGCGCGGGCAGGGGCTGCGGCGTCCGGCCGACGGGTGCGTTGGAGGAGTCGTGGCATGGCGGGGGCAGTCGTGGCCAAGCGTCCTCTGTAGGCTGGGGGTTTTTGCTGGTGGGAACCCGTTGGATTTGGTAGATGAATGGGGATGGCCGTCGACTGCGGGCAGATCAAATGCTACAGAATCCCAAAAGCCTGGTATTCGTGTGACAGACCAAGGGCAGATTCGTCAAGCGTGGGGTGTGACCGTTGGGTTGGGTGTGTCAAAAGTTGGGCCGCGCTTGACTTCGTTGGTGGATGGTGGGAGAACTTTGGGAGGGAGCTCCAGCGACGAGCGACGCGCACGAGGCAGCGAGACGCGCAAAATAAAGTGGATATGGCCATATTAGGCTAGTGTCACAGCTTGTGGGTCCGCATTCATCCTTCCACCACCCAACGCACTCTAACCCTCCGTCAACCTGCAACCTTCAACCTTCAACCTTCAACCACAAGACTAACTACATAACATGCCCAACTTCAACGAAACAAAAACCCTCGACAGGGGATACCATCCCAATTCTGGGTCATCTCCAGACAATGTATTTACAATAAAAGCGCATCAGTCTATCGAGGATGCATGATGCTTGTCTATGGACAGTGGACAGCCCTCCCAATGCTGCATGCTCCCACCCTCGCCTCCCCACGCTCCTTCGCCGCACCCATCCTGCGGATTCTGGCCAAGTACGCGGTCGTGTTCGGAACCTTACGGCTGCTTGAAGGTCGAGCCGATGGGGCCGAACTTGATGTTGGCTATTTGATTCCAGGTCAGTCACGCATCCTCGACAGCTTCCAAGAACAAGACACTCACAGTAGATGACCTGGTTGCTGGCCTGGCTCGCCTCAATGTCGGCGGGCACGCCCGAGCTGGTGTCGCACGTGCCGCGGCCCTTGCCGGGCTCGTCGGAACTGGCGTCGGTCGGGTACGTCGAGTCGAGCCACAGCATGTTGGAGTAGTGGTCGTCCCACAGCGACATGACGAGCACCATGGGCGCGGCCACGCCCTTGCTGAACTGCGCCATGCCGCCCTTCTCGGTGAAGACGTCACGGTCGCTGAAGGCCGTCTTCTGCGACTCGCAAAAGGCCGTCGTGATGCTGTTGCCCTCGTTGCCCGGGATCGTGCTGGCGGGCGTCTCAATCACCTTGCCGTTCTGCACGTAATAGCGCTTGATCTCGGACAGCTGCCCGTTGCTGCCCTTGATGAACTGCGTCACCACGGTGAACTTCTTGGTCGTGTCGACCGTCATGCCGGGGCCGTAGAAGTCCTTGACGCCCTGCCGGTACGTGTTGAAGTCGCACCCGTCGGGGTCGCAGGTGCCCGCGTACCGCGTGTCCGAGTAGGTGCCGCCGCATCCGTCGCCCTCGCACCGGTGCTGGCCCACCGTCGTGCACGGGTGGGGGGTGTAGGCCGTCGAGATGGAGTTGGCCTCCCTGGGTACGGTGACGGAGTTGGTTAGATGGGTTCTCTTGAACTGGACTGGAGGGGTTCTTACCAGATATCCATTTCGGTGCAGCACGAGCCGTACTGGCCGACACCAGCATTCTGGTCGTTGGACGACTCCTTCCAATTGCCCGCGTTGGCCTCGCCGTTGATGAACTTGAGGTCGCGCGGGCACTGCGCGTCGCAGTAGCCCGTGCCGTACTTGGCACCGGCCTTGTTGCCCGAGTACTTGGACAGACCGCCGTCCTCGTCCATGGAGACAAAGTAGAGGGCGCCGTTAAGACCGCAGCTGGGGGGGAAACGTGTTAGTATGTCGGGGTTCTTGAGTAGCTAGAACTCGACTTACCCGAGCTTGGACAGGTCGACGTCAAAGGTGAACTCGTTGCCCAGTAGGGTGAACATCTGGTACTTGGTGTCGCTGGCCATCAGGTACAGACGGGAGCCGATGTTGGTCGCTGTCCACCGTCGTTAACACCACTCCAAGGTCCCACCGCTCAGCAGCAAGACAAGAAAGCCACCTACAGTACTCCCCCTTGGTCACAAACTTGAGCGTCAGCGCGTTCCCACTGGTCGAGGCACCATAGGTGCTCGCGTAGTTGGCGCCGTCCAGCGCGCAGTTGGACGCGCAGCTCTTGTTGTCCTTGCAGATAGTCGTGTTCCACGCGTTGCCGTTGTAGCAGTTGGTGTAGCCGTTCTTGTCGTGCACCCACCGCCAGTTGGAGTCGATGGTCACCTCGCCGTTGACCGTCGTGCACGACCCGCCCGAGCTGCACTTCTGCCAGCTCATCTTGGGGTGCGTCTCGGTCGTCTCCTTGCCCACCTGCTGCGTGACGGCCGCGCCCAACAGGGCGGCCAGCGTGACGAGCTTGGAGAGCATCTTGAACACAGGCGTCCGGAGGAAGTTGAACGGGCTGGGTTAATGGTGGGAGAGGGCTGGGTGATGATGGCTTCCCTTGGCGGTGGGAGAGGAGACTGGGACGTTTTATACCGCTGTCCTTCTGGATCCTGAGCCGTGATCTTTGGGCCACACGGGGGCCACCTCCCGAAGAGAATATCGCCTCCCTTCCCAGAGGGCGAGCGCTTTTCGGAAACATGGCCCTGGCAGCCGAAGCATATTCACTCATCAGCCTCGAGGCTAAGATGAGGCAGGCGTCCCAGCAAATGAGTTGCTCTACTTAATCAGGAGTCTGGTTCCTTGCATGGACACTCTTGGAAGCAATATATCCTCCCACCAAGGCACGCTCCGCGTCGAATTAGGTATTACCCCTGGAGTCGTGTGGTGTGGGTGCCGGGCCCGGTCCGGTAGTGACGACCTTCTCTGCTGATAGGGTAACTTGCAACACTTGGAAGCATTATTAGCATGCTACTAGTTTACTGCGGTTATCTACGCCCATCTTACTGCCAAGTTGCCCGTCATCTTGGACCTGCCGCAGCAAGAGCCAAGCAGCGCCAACATTTATGATAACATTCTGGGGAGTCCAGTTGATGCCCACGGACTCCGGCCATCTGCCGGACCCCAGATTCAGGGGTGACAGCCCGCCGCTGCGCTAGAGCGGCAGACAAACAAAGTAGCGGGTCTCGGATAGCCCTTCCCCAAGCTGGACAGCTTTCCCCCAGGGGGACAACCAACCAGGCGACACTCTCTGGACCCTCCCCCAGATTGCGGGAGCGGCACTCGCACATGCGGACCAGCATCCTTCGTATGGAGCCGGCATAGAAGGACCGAAGACTTTTCGTCTCGTGTGGGGAAAGAGAGAGAAAATAACGCCCGGGGGAAGATTGGAGAAGCAGAAGGTTCAGCTCGAGGGAGCGAGTCCCGGCGGTGAGTGGATCTTGTCTTTCAAGCCGCCCTGATGCCGCAGGGCGGTTGGCACGAGGTCCGGCTTGTAAGCACACGAGACCCACTTACACTTCACGGTACCGCGAGCGGGAAGAGACGACCAGCCGCGTTGGGGTAGAAGCCGGCTAAAACATTGCTCGAAAGAGTTTGGACAACAGTCCGGAGGGCTGGGGTGACGTGGGGTGGCTGTGTGGGGGAAGGGTGTGCGATACGGGGATGGGCGACGATACTCAGCCGAAGTGTTGACGTGATGTGATGTTGGTGTGATGTCGGCGTGAGGTTGGGGATACGTTGGAAATAAGGCGAGGATCTCCAACTTGGCAAGAGCCTCAACTATAGGCGCGGCGTGAGGGGAACCATTCCGAGGCTCTCGTTCATACCTGAGGTTGCTGGCGGCGCCGGTGATAAGACCACGCAATATGGGAGCTCATCTATCGCATAACTCAGACTCCAAGATAAACAGCCAATGCAAATTCGTGGAAATTTGTTCCAGTCCCGGGTGAGTTGGAGGTCGGGGCCTCGAAGCTGTGTGGGAGGGACGGCGACCCCGTGGCAGCAACCCCGGGTTGCCTGGTTCATCCATCCGGCCCGTGGCACTCGAGAACTCCAGCCGCACCAACAAGAAGCCCGCGGTGGGAGCCGTTTCCATCATTCTGGGCGAATGAGAGGCGTTGGCCGTGTTTAAACAGGCTGTCGAGAATATATTAGCCACTCGCTCCGCTTTAACCATACTGCAACGCTGGAGCCGCCTCATCAAAGTATATAACCGCCAGAACTGAGTCCGTGGGGACAACACACGACCGGAGTTGGTCCGTGTATTCTTCGTTCACAAGGCACTTGCAAGCCTGCTGTCGAGGTCGTTTGTTTGCCACAGCAAGGGGTGGCTTCTGGTCCCGAAAACGCCGGATCGACCCCTGACCAACCTGGAAGTTGGAATATTCTGTCTTCTGGAAGCCAACGGGCATCCTTCTGTTGCGGAGGGCGATTCTGTGAGCGGTCTTGCGCAGCCTGTTCCTGTTGCCAATCTGTGCCGAACAAGCGAAAGGCGGCTGCACCTCTGGTCGTGCTGCCTGGCTGTTGCTCACAAGAGGCCGGGGCCCCATGACTGGCAATCTAGGATGCAGGGCAGGTTTTCTGTCGCTCAACGGCCTGCGTTCTGTATGGTC
This sequence comes from Staphylotrichum tortipilum, assembly GCA_033296695.1. Taxonomy (NCBI): domain Eukaryota; kingdom Fungi; phylum Ascomycota; class Sordariomycetes; order Sordariales; family Chaetomiaceae; genus Staphylotrichum; species Staphylotrichum tortipilum. The sequence continues at coordinate 9,618 of MU855860.1, forward strand.
TATAAAACGGACCCGGCCAGGACTGGTCCTCGAGGGTGGATTTGATGCTTGCCTTCCATGGCTTGGTGCCGGACGCTTGCCATCCAACCGCTCAGCTGGCCCAGGGCGTCATTCAAGACCCAGACCGTACTGAACAAAGATGTGGCATCGGCCGAACTATCATCCATCCGTGTGGGAGGGGATTGGTTGGGTTATTGTGTGCCGGTGTCTGGCCTCCAGACCAAAGTGCCGTGCGTCACCGCGCCCAACGAGCGGCCACCAGTCCTCAGTCAACACCACCCATCCCCTGAGCCTCAGATACCTCGCCCGCCGCGCGTACGTCTGACAGAGCAGAGTTGGCCGAGTTTGATTGGCAGACCAACCCTCCTTGAGGACAGAGAAGGTGGGCGGTGGCTCGACATCCGCAGCAGCCGAACAGGCAACAGTCGCGGAAACAGCCAATGGGGCGCGTGTTGTCATGAGTTCGTCTCGCTGGACCATGCAGAAGATCCCTTGAGGCGTCAGGCGCGTTCCACGGTCATTCAGCGCGGGGAATCAATCACGTGAGACTGCATTCGCCCTCCCCCAGCTGGAACACCAGAGCAAAGACCAGGCCCAGACGAGACGATCCCGGCCACGATAACACCCAGAGCCTACATGAACCGCACCATGTCGGCAACAACCTCCCGGGGCTGCAAACGGGCAGCGGAGGACGGCGAGGTGCCACCGGCGAAAAGGACACGGACACGCACACACCCACAGCAGGACCCCCATGGCGACGAGAGGGTGCTGGCCGAAGCGGGCGAGACGGGGCGGCCAGCCCACGGCGGCCGAGGGCCATACGGACCGACGGCGCCGCCACCACGAGCGCCCAGCGAGGATTGGTCACCAATCGACCCGGCCACGGTCCCCAGGGCCATCATGCGCATCCTTTCTGCCGCCAACTGGCGGTTTGTGTGCGATCTGGCCCTGAAGCACCACCCGTCCGGATCCGACGGGACGCTCACTTGCACCGCAAACCTCGAGCGCGTTGCCAGGGGGGGTTTTAACATGGCAATTGAGCTCTCGTTTTCTGACGGCTCTTTCTGGGTCGCGAGAATAAGGTAGCCCGATGACGATGACGATGACGATGACGATGACGATGACGAGGAGGAGGAGGAGGAGGAGGAGGAGGAGGAGGAGAGAGGCACAGTGGGTGAGGAGGACACCAACGACGGCAGTGACGGCCACGAGCTTGACCACCAGACCGAGATGCTCAGTGAGATTGCTACCATGCGACTCGTCGCCACGAAAACTTCCATCCCTGTCCCTCAGGTGTACTGTTACGACCATCGTCAGAACAACCCTTTCGGCTTCCCCTACATGCTGATGAGCGCGCTTCCCGGCAGAATGCTCAAAGGCCCTCTTGCCTTCTCTGTCCCCAAGAGCTTCCAGCCCAAGATCGCCTCGCAGATGGCAGATCACATCCAGCAGCTCAGCAGGATCACCTTCTCGGAGATTGGCCAGATCTGGGCAGGCTCAGAGCTCGATGAGGACCCTCACATTATCCCGTTCCCAGTGTGTGGCGAGGATATAGGGCCGTTCAACTCCTCGGCCGCCTACTTTCGTGGCGTGCAGCAAAAGCTGGACGAGGCCCTCATCGAAGAATACGGAGATGATCCCGACTGGCCCCAGTGGTTGCGACTCTCAAAAATCCAGGCGGAGGCCATCCCTTTGCTCGTGTGCCCCAAGCTTCGCCGCGGCCCGTTCCCGTTGTGGCACAGGGACTTCCACTTCAAGAACATACTCGTGGATGACGAGTACAACATCACCGGGGTGCTGGACTGGACTGGCGCGAGAGTAGCGCCCTGGGAGGACTTCGCCGTGTACGGCGATATCCTGACCTTCGCGGGGAATTCGGACGACGAAAACCAACCCATCCTGAACTTTCGAGCAGCCTTAGTCGCGGCACTGAGGAAGGTTGAAGGCGAGCAAGGCTGTCGGCTAACACCACCACTTTCCGATATCCTGGCTTCTGGTCATGTCGATGCGGTTTCTGCTTGGGCGGAGGTTGCGCGCACCGGGGAGCAGGCCTCGGGGCACGCGCTACATCTGCTTCGCCTGATGTATGGCGCGGAGACCACCTTCGACAACTATCGGGGCCGCCAGAGGAAGCTTTCTCGCCGACTTGTTTGGCACTAGGTATCACAGAATGTTGCAAAGCCCTTCGCAGAAAGGGATCACATGTGGTTGCCCTTGGATGGATACTGATGCATCATGTTCGTCCGATAGCGCTAGAACTTCTCCCCTCCGCCAATGTGACGTCAATAATTGAGGACGGAAACGGACCTTGCCGTCAACAACAACCAACCCCTTCTACACTCCGTCGGGCAGAACTATCCATCGCATGCCGCCTATCCAAAACCCTTATCCAACCCCTCTATTCAACCCCTCCATCCAACCCAAGTACCCCCACCCCAACACACCCCATAATGCCACCCCCCCACGCCCCGGTCCTGGCCTACCTCTCCCCCTCCAGCACCGCCGAAACCCTCTACATCGGGCCCCTCACAATCCGCGTCCTGGAGGACGGCACGCGCATCGAGAACCGCGTCAGCGCGGTGCTCCTCTCGGTGCCCGCGGGCAAGAGCGGGCCCCCGATGCACTGGCACCGCTTCCACGACGAGCTGTTCCTCGTCACCAAGGGCCGGCTGACCTTCGTCACGGCCGAGGGGGAAGTCACGGCCGGCGTGGGGGATCTGATGACCGTCCCGCCCAAGGCGGTGCATACGTTCCGGAATGCGTCAGAGGAGGAGGATTGTGAGTATTATATGACCGCGACGCCGGGTGAGTGGACACTGGGAGGGGAGGGGACTGGCAGATGGGGGTTGTTGCTGACTGCGTTTGTGGTGGTAGCCCAATATGTGGATTGTGAGTTTGGGCTTTTCTTGGGATACCTGGAGAGAGACGCTCACTGCAAGTGTAGACTTCCGGATGCTGGCCAAGGCAGCGGAGGCTGGCAAGCCTCTTACCCCGGCCAGCGTCGAGCACCTGATGGCGTTGTTCGGGACCTTCCCGCCAGACGTCGAATCCGAGCCGTGATCAGAACACCGATGTGGGGAGGGGATGCTGCGGGTTGGATGGTCGAGCGATAGGTTCAAGGGCTCGGCCGACCTGGGGGATTAGGACGACAGGCACTGTCTCGGCTCGCCGGGAAGAAGGCATTGGACTTGGGGACGGCATGAGGGTCGTCTTGGAATAATAATGTAGACAGGATAACCAAACCGCCATCTCCACCTCGACTCCTTTCGGTCACACGGCTTTCCCTTGCAGCCTCCCTGAACGTCGCCGCCTGGAATCGGCCGTGCCATTCACAGCCGCCTTCTCTTCCGCCTTGATTGCTGCGGCCTTGCTTGCAGGGGCAGTCTTCTTTGGAGCGGCCTTGGTCTTGGGCGCCGGCTTCTCCTCAGTCTTCCGCTTCTTCACCGGCTTCTCCTCCTCTTCAACCTTCCGCTTCTTCGTTGGCGTTTCCCCCTGTGTCTTCCCCTTCTTGGTCTGCGCTTCATCATCTTCGGCCTTGACCGCCTTAGATTTGGCGGCCTTCTTAGCCTTGGGCTTTGGTTCTGCGTCAGACTCGATGTGCTCCTCCTTCACACCCGGCGCAATGCGGCCGGTCTTCTTCTGCAGCGCCGGCGCGTAGCAGCTTGTCCGTCCGCCCACTGTAATGAACGCCAGCTTCTCCCCGCTGGGCAACTCCCCGGCCGCACCCTTGACGCCCTTGCTCCATCGGTGATGAAACATCCAGTCCTCGGGAAACTGGTCCGAGTCCCCGAGCTTGTCCACCGCGAATTGGCACACATGGCGGATCGCGGTGTACAGCGCCTCGATCTGCACGTCGCTGAAGTCGTCGCAGTACTGCTCCGGGTGGAGCCTGGCTTGGTAGAGGACTTCGTCAGCGACCCAGTTGCCGACACCGCTGAGGACGGACTGGTCGAGGATCAGCGCTTTGATGGGCACGTGCCGCGACTTCATTTTGCTTCGGAGATAGTCCACGGTAAAGACATCGGGGTCGACGACAGGGTCCGGGCCGTTCTCCACGAGCGGCGAGTGCTTCCGGATGCTCTCGCCGGGACAATCGACCAGGCGCACGCGGCCGAAGCGCCGGGGATCGGTGAAGGCGACTTCGACGGCCGGGTCTTCGGTTTTCAGGTGGAACTTCCAGTGCTTGGGCGGCCAGGCGTCCAGTTCTTCCGGTTTCATCTTCTTGTAGTAGTTGGTGTAGGCTGTGCGGTCGCCCTTGATGTGGATCCAGCCTGTGGGGAGGGAGTTAGGGGCTGGACTTAACTAAAAGAGGGCGGAGAACAACGTACCGGTCATGCCGAAGTGCATCACAGGATGGGGCGGGTTATCAAGAATAAGCCTTCGCTGGTCAGTCCAGAATCTCACAGCCAAGCCGCGACGCGCAACGCACCAAAAGTATTTGCCCTGTGTCCCTGCCGAGAGAACCTTTTTGCCGGTGAACGCGGCCGCAACGTCTGGCCCCGTCGTCCCGACCTTGCCGAAAACACTGGCATCCTCGATCGCCTTGGCGGTCTTGATCGTCTTCCCAACGAGGTGAAGGCGCAGGAAGTGCACGATGCGCGCGACTGGTCCATCGTCAGTTCAAAGGCGTTGGTTCGAAGGCCGTCTCGCCTCCAATTAAACTCACTCTCGGCGATCTCGGGCATGTTGATTATTTTAGGGCAGAACTCGATATCCAACTGTGGTGCCGTTGCGCGCAACTGATGGGACGGAAAGGAGTCGGCGCGTCGGAGCTGACATGGCGCGAAACAGAAGCGACCGCACGTGACTGCTCTGAAATTGAGCTTGGACCCCACCCCACTCTCTGCCCAACGGAATTTTCCTGGTTGCTCCACTCAGGCACGAGCTTCAAAAACTCTTAGCTGCCATTTTTTTCCTGCTTCCTTTTCCAATCCCACCACCAACCTTCAACCCAGCTTCTGGTAAGTCCATCTTTTCGTTTGTTCCGCGACGCGCAGCCAGGCGGTTGCATGATGACAACTCAATACCGCAAACTAGAGTCTTTGACCTTCGGGCATGAAACTAGAAATTGTAACGTCAGTCTGATCAACTGCCGCTGTCGTCGTCGCGTTGCCATTCGAACCAATTGCGCCGACCGAGAAGCTGACAGGACAACAGGACTCCAGTTCCCCACGAGCACCGGTTGCCGGGCGAAGATTGAGGGATGGCCTGAGACAGGACACTTCCGCGGGGTCGACCTCGTCGCGTGTGTGGCCGAGGCATCGGGCGGCACAGCGTGGACGACACTCGGCCCCGACACAAGTTGCATGAGGTTGGTCCCTGACGCTTCCTTTTCGCTCTCGTTTCCATGATGATCTTAATTTGCTTCGGCAAGTTGGAATTACCGACTGATTCCCCTTGAAGAAAACAACTGGCTGTTTCTGATTTTTACTGTTTCTCCATTGGCATCACAGCATCTTGACCTCATCAGAAGCTAACCGCCAACCACACAGACGCAGACTTTGAGTAAGTCGACAGCTTCCTTGCTGGACTACTACGTGCTTCCATGATGAAGCGGCACTGGGCTCCGAATATTACATGAGCAGATATGCCACTTTTGTGACAGGCCTAGAAAACCTCGTCCACTGACCAGCACACCACGTCCTCTCTGTTACCTGAACTTGATGGCGGGCGCTCGAGCTAACATGCTCGGAAGTTGTGTCCGCGATCTCCCATGTCTGGCGATGGCAGCACTCCGGTTTGGTAAGTTGGCAGATTCTGTTCTCAACATCCCCTTCCGCTTTGTGATGATTCTAGATGACGAGTCTGATTCGGGATTCCCGCTGAAGACAACCTTTTTAACTACCATTCATGCTTCTCTGACATCTGGTCTTGTGCTTTGGAATTTCATCTCCAAACCTGCACCCTCGCTGACCTGATATTAGTCCGACAGTGCCATCCGCCACCAGGAATCTCTACTTCTGCCTCTATCAGGGTACGTTGCTGCTCGGTTCTCGATCATCGCAGCTCACTGCACCCATCTCATGATGACTTGACTTTAAAATTGACAAGCATATGTCGGAGCTCACGCGAAGATGACACCGTCATTTCTGATCTTGCCCTGTCACATCACATCTCTCCACGGTTCGCCATGAGCATGTGCTAACTGTCGCAGAGTCGAGATTGTTCCGTTGGGCACTCTACCGCTCTCACCAACCCGACCAATCAATGGTGAGCATCACTTCTTTTCTTCCTTGCCCTGACTTTTATGATGATTTCAATTTTATCACGACGGTCTACATAGCTTTTGCTTTGATGATATCGCCGGTGACACGGCATTTTCCTGATAAAGTCACTGTCCATGGATATTTTGTTTTAAGTCTTTGGAGAGGGCCCAAGCTAACCTGGACAAGATCGCAGGATATCCCGAACCTCCTCTCTAACTGGAATCGGCGTCGGACGGTTTACTGGTGAGACCCTGCTTAGCTAACCGGGCAGCTTCATTTTGATGATGTTCCCCATGCCTTGAATGGTGTGTCGTAGCGCGGCTCCTTGCAAGTGCAAGGACTGCTTTTTGCTTGCATGCTGGCAAGTTTGTAGCCAATATCATTTGCAAAAGAGCACGAATCAACAATGTTTGCCAATCTCAAACCAGCCAGTCCGTTGTGATGTCCATTTCTCAACGTGTGTCCTTGACCAAAAAATATGTTGGTTCGGAACGCCCCACTCGGTGAGTGACTGACGGTGGGGTTAGTGGTCGCCCAAGCCCCGTATGCGCCTCGTTCCCCCTGCAGGTTAGTGCCGAACCCCTGGTTCAGGTGCCTGGATGAACCGTTGAAACAGCCTAGAGTTTAATTAGAGGCTTGGATGCTGACGTTTATAAGAGGTCTCCCTCTCAGCCGCACCATGGTGCTGCTTGGGCCTTTCACCTCGCGCTCCGATAACCCAGATGACACTGGCCAGGGCCGGCAACCGCAAAGATGACCGACTCGTCGGACCACTCAGCGACCGACATCATCACGTACATCGGGGTGCCGCTGGCAGTGCTCGGAGTGCTCCCGATCCTGTACAACACCATTGCGACGCTAGCAGCGCTCTCGCGCATCAAGCGTCTCCTTCGGCACAGCCGGCTGACGGGCCTCACGCGCAGCGATGTGGTCAACCGGGTCATCGAGGTGGAACTGCCGCGGTATGCGGTCCGGCCGATGGACCGCTTCTCAGACCGGGCCGAGTACTGGTCCCTCTCGCGGCACCCGTCGAGCATCCCCGGCGGCAGCTGGACCACGTTCAACTGGCGGACCAACGTGATCGGGCTCAAGACGCAGCGCGTCGAGTACGTCGACCAGCTGCGGCAGCCGCAGGTCGAGATGGCCTTTGACGAGCTTGTTTGTTATCTGCTGGATCTCGGCGCGGTGCCCGACCCGCATGGCTGGCGGCTGCTGCGGTCGACGGGGCTGTGGACGCCGGTCGGCTGCGCGCTGATGATGTCGCCGGACGGGAAGGAGAAGGCCCTGACGATTGCGCCACTCGACGGCTCGGACGGACACCTGAGCCTGGCGGTTAGCTGGGCCGGGCCGTGGACCACGCGGGACTACTCGCAGCTGCCGCCGTACTGGGTGCGGCTCCCGCCGCCGCCTCCACCAGCGCCGTCCGCCGAAGATGAACAATCGACTGAGGATGAGCCCGATGCGACAAAGGCAGAATCCAGCAAAGAGTCCCAGCCGCCCGCGGAACGCACCAGCTCCGAACCCCTCCGGCAAGAAGAAGACGCCAGCTCAACAAGCCTCCACAAACCCTCCCTCGACTCCGCCCGCGACCAAGCCGCCTCCAACGCGCGGCACCCCATCACCTGCCAGATCTCGGCCGACGGCATCATCACGGCCCTCTCGCAAAACGCCTCCTCCTCCCGCCCCGGCAGCAGCAGCGCCCCCAACAACAGCGCCCTTCACCTCGAAAGCCTCTACATCGAGCACCTGCGCCTGCGCAGCTCCAAGTCCGACGGTGCGTGGTTTGCGAGCGCGGCGACCGCCTACGGCACGACCAGCCAGACCATCCTGTGGAACTACCGCATCCCGGACGGGGTGCTGGCGTTTGCGCGGCGCGAGAGCGTGCCGTGCGGCGTGCTGGTGTTGCTGGGCGTGGTGGAGGAGGGGGACACGCCCGAGTGGGCGAGCGAGGGTGCGAAAGGAGACGGGGACCGCGTGAGGGATCTGGAGAGGTTTGGGCGGCGGCAGAGGGAGCAGATGGCGGCTATGCAGAAGGAGGCGCGGATGGCGCCCGCGCAGAAGGCGGAGGCGGTGAGGGAAAGGGTGAGGAGGGAGAATGAGGAGCGGATGCAGGATAGTATGTCAATCCCTATTCCCGTGTGTTGGGTTTGTTGTGATTGTCCGGTGCTAACGCGAAACAGTGCGCGACAAGATGCGGCAGGACAGCGAGCGCCGCGAAACGCGGCGGATGGAGGCGCTCCAGAGCCCCAAGTGGGACACCAAGCTGGTGGCGGAGCACAACCTGCGGTGGCTGCGGGCGCGGGGGGAGCTGGGCGGCGGCACCGACACCAACATGGACACTGAACCAGCCACGCTCCTCAAGGAGGCAGTGGGTATGGTGCTGCACCGGATGGTGCTGGACGGGGAGTTCGCGGGGCGACTGTGCCGGATGCTGGACCTGTGGCGGGCGTGGGCCGAGAACGGGGGCATGCGCAAGACGGACCTGGGGGCGCTGCTGGAGGACCAGGTGACGTTTGCGTACGCGACACTGCTGGTGGCGATTATCAAGGACACGGCGACGGCGCTGGAGGGGACCGTGTCGATGGATCTGCAGGAGTGTTTAAGGATGTGGCGGACGATTCGGTTGGGGTAACCGCAAAAGGGTGGATTGTTTTTGTCTTTCCTGCAACGCCCCGCCATACCATGATACCCTTACTGTACACCCAAGATACATACAAATACAGCCCGTCCTTCATCCCATCCCTCCCTCAAGCAGCCTTCTGCACCCCCAAAAAGTAATTCCCCACCTTCTCACTCCCCCTCACCTCCCTCCATCCCAGCCCAGGCACAAATATCACCCCCATCACCTTCACCTCCCCCCACATCCCCCCCTTCTGCCCAAAATACTCCCTCAATTCCCTCTCATTCACATATTTATACCAATCATGCGTCCCCTTGGGCACGACCCCGAGCAAATCCTCCGCCACCAAATTCGTCGTCACCCAGCTCACCCACGTCCGCGCAATGGTGCTCAGCACTAACCACCCGCCGGGCTTGACAAACTCCCCCACGCGGTCGAGAAACGCCGCGGGGTAGTCGACGTGCTCGACCACTTCAAACACGCTGACTATGTCGAACCGCTCGGCCGGGTCCGCCGGCAAGGGGAGGGACTCGATCGTCTCGTTGCGATAGGTGAGTGTGCGTGCCAGCGCCGGATCCCGTTTAGCATGTGCGCGAGCGACGGTCAGGATCGTCGGGGACGGGTCGATCGCGGTGACCGACACTGTCGAGGGCAGGCGGGCGGCCGACTCGGCAAAGATGCCGCCGCCGCAGCCGACGTCTAGGTAGCGCAGCCCGTCTGAGGGGGTATGGCCGGGGATCGGGGAGGAGGTGAGGCAGCGCTGGATGAAATCGTGGCGGAGCGGGTTCATGAGGTGCAGCGGGCGGGAGGGGCCGTGGGGGTCCCACCAGGAGGAGGCGAGGGCGGAGAAGTGGGAGATTTCGGTTTCGTTTACGGAGGAGGAGGAGGGGGAGGGGTTGTGGAGGGCTGCGGGGGTGGTGGTGAGGGTTCGTCGTGGGGGAGCTTGGGGGTGTTGCTGAGCTGCTGGTGTCGACAGGGCCATTGGGGCAGCACGCGACGCCGGCTGGGCCCCGCGGAGGGCCCGTGGGAGGTGCCGGAGGGCCGGGCCTGGCGACGGCCGCATGGCGGGTTGTGGGAGGGCGGGACGGCGTGGGAGATGGGGGCGGGTGTTAGTGTGGTTGGGTGTTGGATGTCCCGCGCGGGCATCAGCACAAGTCAAGCTTCAGACGGCGCCGGCACTTTTTTTTGGCTGGGACTTGCAGTTGGCTGCAGCGGGTGCAGCGGTGGCAGGGATACTGCTGCTTGCAGATCCACGCAGCCGCGCGGGGTTCTAGAACGGCACTAGCGCCATCCCCGCGACCCCAGGGGCGGCCAGAGATTTGCCCCGCTTCGCCTTTCCAAGGGGCGCTGTGTGCTTCCAATCGGTGCCGCCGTCCCGCCCGAGGATGGAACCACAGCATTGCCGAGCACGAGCCTGGGGGAGGGCGAAATTCCATGCCTTGAGACTTTGTCGCTTGCAGGTGTCGCTTGGAGGTGTCGCTTCAGTGGACATGGCTGTCGCTCGTTGTTTGTTTGTCAGCGCCTGTCATCTGTCATCCAATCATGCTCTATACTGTCTTGCGACAACGACAGAGCATGCACATCTAAGCATCGCCAGAATATTACCAATCCCTTTCTGTCCCCATTCCGACGTCGGTCCGCTCCGCACCGCGTGCCCATGCCCGTCCCTCGGATGTAGGATACAAACCAGCGCCTCGCCCGAGGGAGGAGACCCTGTCCATCCCCCTCCTTCGGCACCCGGCACCCCACCAACGCCGAGCGACGCTGGCTGTTCTCGGCTGACTGGATCCATGCCCGTCTCTGACATCTGACTCTTTGCACTTTTGCCCTCCGACTCCTGAAGAAGGCCAGAGCAGAGCACACGCGACTTGCCCTCTGCTACGCCCGCAACACCTCAATCAGCATTTTTCCTGACTGTAATTGAGTAATTCACCCCTCGCGACACTATACCCCGTACACCGAGTGCGCATCGCTCGTCCCAAAGACGCAATCGCAATTCTTAATTTTTCCGCCACACAACCACTCCCTCACCACCCCGCCAAACCTCCCTCTGCTCTCCTCTCCCACCACCCTCACCAGCAACACCGGCCAGCGCCAACCACCGCAGCCATGCCGTCCTCCGCCGCCGCCTCGCCAATCCCCGCCTCCCAGTTCGACTCCATCCCCGACACCATCCAAGCCTTCCGTACGCGGCGCCTCTCACCCCTCCCCCCCCCCCCCC
>MU855861.1:0-20643 GCA_033296695.1 Staphylotrichum tortipilum
CCCACCCGGGCAAGGCGCAAAGCAAACGCCACGACGACGACGACAACCCGCAAGCGCCACAACCTCGTCGAGCAACAGTACCGCCAGCGCCTCAACTCCCAGTTCAAACAGCTCCTCGACATCCTCCCCGGCAGCCCGGACAGCCCGGGCACATCCCCCACCGGTGTCGGGAATAGAGGCGGGGGCGGGGGCGGAGGGGTGAAACTACCGCCGATCTTGCATCATCCGCACGGGCACGGGCAGATCAACGGCGCATCCCAGAGTCAGGCGCATGAGCGGGACCGGCCGAGGGCGTTTGATCTCAATAGTGGTAGTGGTGGTGGGAGTAGCAGTGGGGTGGAAGAGAAGCGGGTGAGCAAGGGCGAGGTGCTGGACCGGGCGCGCGTGTACATCCAGGCGCTGGAGCGAGAGCATAAGAGGCTGGTGGCGGAGCGGAGGGAGCTAGATTTGAGGTGGGAGGGGGCGGGTGCCGGGAGGTGGAGGGGACGGGAGGTTAGGGGGTAGTTGGTTGTGTTATGTCGTCTTTTTTGGTTCTTCCTCTGTTTTCTGTTTCTTTTTCTGGGTTGGTTGGGATATTGCAGGGACTGATGTTGTTACTGGGTGATTTTGTTTTATTTTCAATGTGCCCTTACTACTGCTGGCTGTAATTTGGTGGCTTTGGGGGATAGGGACTTCAGGTTTGAAGTTAGGGACAGCCAGGAGTTCATGTAACTAGTGTTTAGGTAACGGCAGGTAGGAGTTACGGGTATGTTTGGTATGTAAGCTTGGGTTGAATGATCAAAGGCTTGAATTCTCATCCATCATGTAGCCCCCTTACTTCCCACGTTCCGGCTAGCCATCCTGATCCATGTGAAACCAGGGATGGGCAAGCATACCCTCAGCCGTGATCCGCTTGGCGGTGTCGTACACAAAGATCTTGGAGAGCAGATCATACAGCAAGTCCGCCTCGATGGCTGTAATCTTGGGCATCACAGCCAACAACCCGTCCGTCTCTTCGTTGTACCCGTAGAGATAAATGTTGTCGATCTTGGTCGACTTTGGTTTCCACGCCATGCCCTCAACGCACGGGGGATACGGGATGTTGTCGTTCTTATTCCAGACCTCACGCTCCCGCCGCGTCGTGCCCGTCATCGCAATACCATTATCGGGCCGGTCGTAGATCGCGTCCACCAACTCCCGCAGCGACCGCTTCTCTACCAGCTCGCGTAACGGCGCGCCCTTTTCTGGGTCCTGCGTTGGCTGGCCCTCATAATTGAACAGCACATCTCCCCACGAGGCGGGGAGGTCACCCAGGGTGCTGGCAATGATGGCGACCGTGTCCCTCGGAGCCCAGACGTCGAGACTCGCAAACGGGCTGTGTCCCGATCGCAGGCGAAAGATGGAACATCCCAGCGCCCAGACATCGCTCGCTGGGACCGGCGGGCTGGCCCACAGCTACCTCGGGTGCGAGGAACTCGCGCGGGATGCCGAGCATCTCGTCGGGAGGGGACGAGACAGGAAATCACAGGTCAAAGTCAATCAGCTGGACGTCCCAGCTAATGATGCTCTTCTTGGAATCGAGGAAGTCGAGTGGCTTCACGATGTACCGGGGCGCTTCCGGGCCTGGCTCTTCGCCGGACTCGGTTTCGAGAGGGGCCGTCTCGGGGGCGCCGAGGAGACGTGTGAAATCATCCTCGGTGTATTGGTCAATGTTGGAGAGGCCAAAGGCAATGTTGGCTGTTGTCATGTCTGGAGTATGGTTCATCCCTTAACTAACTGTTTCTGGGCACGATGGTGTTCATACGGGATAGCGTACCTCCGTGACACAAGCCCAAGGCGTGGAGGCGGGCTAGGGCCTGCGCAGCTTGGTAGCCGGCCTTCCGCGCGAGCCGTGGGGTGAGTCTCGAATCGAGGTAACAGGATAGCTGGGACGTTGAGGGGCCCAAGACGGGAAAGACGAGGTAAATATGGTGACCGTTCGGGCCGTCGATGGTGAAATGACGTTGCTCGATGACAAGGCCGCTGTTCCCCTGGCTGCTAGACCGAAGGGCAGCCCGGCCTGGCGATAAATTCCTCGCCTCGATGGCTGCCGATTGATCGGCCACGACGATCTTCAAGGCCACATAGCGGTCCTCGGTCGTGTCTTTGGCAAGCCAGACGGTCGAGAAGCCGCCGGCACCCAGCTTGTGGACGACCCGGTAGCGGCCGTCGAAGACGTCGCCCAGGTGGGTGGGATGGAAGCCCCCGGAGGCATATCTCTCGAGGTCCTCGGTGTCGCCCAGACCGGCAGGGAGAAACCGGAACCATGAGGAGGCAGCAGACGGGGACACCAACTGGAACACTGCATCGTCGTCGTCTTGGACTTTGTCGTCGTCTTGGACTTCAACTTTATCGTCGTCTTGGGCTTCGCCGTCGTCGTGGTCGTGTGGGGGTAACATTGCGGAATGATAACAATGAAAAAAAAAACCAAGCCAAGACGACTTGACCCCAGGCAGCATGTAAACGGAAAATGGCAAGACAAAAAAAACCATACGAGCGACCACAAATATCAAGGAGAATCCACGAGGTGGCACAGCGTGGAAATGGTACGGGGGCCATAATTAAGCGCCCTGCTTAAAGTGTTGGTTGGGTGTTGGACGCAACGCAGTTTCAAGGCAACGGAGGTTGGTAAGGGGTTGGCGGACCTGGCCTACGGTGTCCGGCCAAAGCTCCGTGAAGTCACCACAAAACTCGCCGTGTGTTCTTAGACCCAGAAAACAAGTGTGCAACCCATGACGGGCATCCTCGACCACCGCGCTTGTCCTGTTGGAGTGAGGTGGCCATCAGCATTTGTGGTTGACTAGATAAGCCTCCTTTAAGTTCCATGCCAGCCAGTTGTGTTGGTGGTCATCAAGCAGCTAGCGGATGTTCTGTATAAGTCACCTGGCCCAATGAGCATCCACAACGAGTCAGACGGCATGTCCATCCCAGCAACCCAACTACCCATTCATGCTGATAAAGTGGTATAGTAATTACACTGAAGAGAAGAACACCTCCCCATGCCCCGACACAGTCAAGTCACATCCTCGACATTGCCACGGGTCCCGACACAGTCAAGGCCCCGTTCCGCCACTTCCCAACTAACCCCCTTCCACCTCCCTCCTATGGATGAAAGGTATCCAATGCCAACTCAAAACTCTTCGAGATTGGTGCTACAAGCCCCTTCGCCAGGTCCTGCAGCCCCGACGGCACCTTCGCAATAATCGCCTTGCTCATCTCCTCCGTGGCATACTTCTGCAGCCCGAGATTCCCATAAATAATCGGCGACAACAACAGCTTATCAAACTTCTTCTTCGAGCTGATCAGCGCCCCCAGCGTGGTGTTCACGCTCGCCACGAGCTTGTTGGTCGCCGTCGCTACGTCGAGGGTCGCGGGGAGGTCGAGCGGGGCGGAGTCCTTGGCGGTTTTGGTGCCCTTCTTCACTTCGATGAGGAGGGCGGTGCTCTCGGCGATGATGGGCAGGGTGCCGAGCAGGTCGCCGCGCCAGGAGGTGACGGCGGTGCCGAGCTTGGTGGTGGCCGCGTCGACGGTGGCGAGGGCGGAGGAGATGGTTTTGGATGAGGCGAGGGTGGTGGAGGCGAGGGTGAGGGGGAGGAGGAGGGCGGTGAACTTCATTTTGGCGGTGGTGGAGGTTGGGTAGGTGGAAGAGAACTCAGGTCGAGACCCTGTTGGTTTGGCTAGCTACCAGAAGAGCGAGTGTGTGCTGGCTGAGGACTCCCTCCATGACTCGACCCCAAGGGGATTACACCCCCATCTCTTATACCGCCCCCCTCCCGCCCTTTCACAAGCATCAGATGCTCCGCAGGGCAGTCATCGCCGAGGCAAGCATGGGGTTCTCCAGGCCAGAGCACGCGGCGGGATGCTCCCTCCCCCGGCATGCCCACATGAAGTGCAACCTCCCGCGCCATCCGGGAGAAGGCCCAACGCTGCCCCCGCCCCCAGACCCGACTAATATCGCGGGGTGAGGAGGGGGAGGGTGGCCAATGTCCCTTGCAGGCGGCGGAATCCAGGGCTCCAATGGCGAAAGCCTTGGGGTGGTATCCCAGTAAAGTAAGCTCGTGTCTGCCGGGGGCGGGGGGCGGGGGAGGCGAACCCCCTACATGGACGGTGTCCTCTCCCTACTTCGACGGTGTCCTACTGTTTGCAGCTGCAGGCGCTCGCCATTGCCCTTGCCGTGGCCCACAGTATTGCCCTCGCCGTTGCCTATGCTGTTGCCCATGCCATTGCCCTCGCCGTTGCTCTCGCCGTTGCCCTCACCGTTGTCCACAACATTGCCCTCGCCCTCGCCCTCCCCCTCGCCATTGCCCAGGCTCTTCTCCCCGCCGTCGCCTTCCCCACAGTTGGGCCTGCAGCCCAAGACGGTTAGACACCGCCCAATTAGATACTAAACACCGTCGGTCTAGGGGGTTCTGGTGCGGGGGGTTCAGCCCAGTCGAGCTGTGTTCCTGGACGGGGCGGACCACGAAAAGATGGTGTTGAGGCAACAGGAAGGTTGTGTGGGGCTGGCCAGGGGAACAAGTCAGCGGGATGCGGGATGCGGGGGACGCCAGGAACCGTTGGGCGATGAGGGGCTGTGATTGGAGGTTTGGCATGGGAAGGGACCCCATGGGCGCGAGATCTGGGGAGCAAGACCCTGGTCTGTTCCTCGGCGATCCGCGAGGGCGCATGTGGGCATGTGAAGGTGAACTCGTGTTTCCTGCTGCACAGGCGGACCAACAGCATGGCTATCTTAGCACGAAGCTTGATCTGGTCGGTTCGAGTTGGGCCAAGGGAGCATCTGTTGGCAAATACCCCGCTCAGCGTCCTGGCCCCCAATTGTCATGTTCCCGTGGAACGCTGTCGGCTGGCTGCTGAGTCTGGCCAATGCCTTCTAGTCCAATATGGTGGGATGTGAACTGCGATGGCATGGCATGGCATGGCATGGGAAAGGCATACACGGCACGGCGCAATAACCCGGCAGGGCGATC
The DNA here is from genome assembly GCA_033296695.1 of Staphylotrichum tortipilum. Lineage (NCBI taxonomy): Eukaryota > Fungi > Ascomycota > Sordariomycetes > Sordariales > Chaetomiaceae > Staphylotrichum > Staphylotrichum tortipilum. Next base: position 4,986 of record MU855861.1, read on the forward strand.
CGGAATGCCCAACTTGAAACGCCGTCGTGATTACATTAGGGTATCCCGAAATAAAACTCCTCGTCCTGGTATTAAACACGGGGCACGTTATCCAGGCTGCCACCCTGCGTGACGCCCCGCACAAATTCCTCTATCATCTAACCAACCCCTGGGGCCAAGCTCATGCTGTCCGTTCTGGCGCAGCCGCCGCGGGTGTCGCCTGCACCTGCACCTGCGCCTGTGCCTGGGCCTGGGAAAGCCGCTGCGACCGCCTCGACCCCGAGCTGGACGCAAGAACCGGCGCGGCCGGCTGCTGCCTCGAGTGCCGCGCTTGGTTGGCGGGTGTGGCGTAGTACCCCTGCCACTGCGGCGAGTTGACCGGCTGCCAGCCCATATCCTGGGGCCCGGGCGCATAGTACCCCCCGTATACGGCGGTGGGCTGGTTGGGGAGCGGGGCGGTGACCGGCTGCTGCTGGCCCGGCGGGACAAACGTCTGAGGCGAGCCGTAGACGGGGTACTGGGCCCCCGGGTACGGAGCACTCGCCGGGACGGGCACTCGGACGATGACAATCTTCCTTTTCCCGTGGTTCACCATGTTGGTCTGGACGCAGGCTCCGATGAAGAGGATGAAGTGGATGGCGAGGAGGATGGCGTCGAATGCAAGGATAACTTGCTGATAGACCAAGGATCTGGATTCAAGATCGTTGCTCAACTTGGATGGGTAATCGTAGTTGTCGTAGCCGGAGAACCCGAGGTAGATCGCCAAGAAGATGACGGCAACTAGGGCCACCAGCCAGATGATGAGGTGGAAGGCGACGAGGGCACCGGGGTGCATTCCCAGGTGCCGACTCGACATGCATGCCGTCACAAAGTCGAGGGCGACGACGACCATTGCGATGCCGGCCTATCGTTCTTGTCAGTCTCGTTCAAAAGGCTCATGTATTGGGGGATCAGGGGGGGAGTCGAGACGTACGGCGCTGGCCGAGAGGGCGAATTGCACGTCTGCCTCGCTAAACAGGTCGTAGTACCCGTAGTACGGAGCGTTGAGATACCCAAGGGCGATGCCGACGCCGATGATGATGGACGAAGTCACCAGGGACATGGCGCCCAGTATCAACGACGCTTTCTGCCACCCAGGGGAGAATGGGCGCTCGTATGGCGCCTCATCCTTCTCGTCCTCGATGGGCAAGGGCCCGAAATGGACACCCTGCTGTGGCATCGGCATGGGCATCGGCAAGGGCGGTTGGAGTTTGCGGGACACGTCGTGGGGAGGGGGGAGAGGCCGTGGTGGCAGCGGCGGGGATGGTGGCTCTCTTTCCGTTTGCTGCTGCTGCTGCGTTCCATTTCCTCCCTTCGCCTCATCCTCCGTTTGCTGGCACCCAGACACATTCTGCGCCTGGGTCTCCTGCGCCTGACTAGAGCCCTCCGCCTTCGGCTCGGTGGTGGTGGTGGCGGCGGCGGCCGAGTCGTCCTGGCCCGCCATGTTGGGCCCTCTTTTCCCTCACTGTCGTCTGTGGTTGTCGCAGAAGATGCTCATCAACGAGTCTCGAAACTTCAAGTTGTGTGTGTGTGTGTGTGTATGGAGCGAGTGGACTGGAACAAGCGGGACAAAAAATGTCCTGGCGGTGTCAAGAAACGAGGGTGTGGTTTGGGTATTAAAAATCAGCAACAAAAAAAAAAGAGTGACGACGGTGAGTGAGCGAGTGACGGGAGCACGAGGCACGAACAGGCAGCAGAGGGCCTCTGATGGTGTTTTTAAGATTGCAAACACGACCCATGCATCGAAAAAAAGGGACCAACCCTCCGGTCGCGGTTTAGTGGGCCTTGGCATTGGCGCAGGGCGATCCCCAATGCGGGAAAGGCGTCATGCCAAGCCTTTAGCACCCCTGCTGCCTGGTCCTCATTTAGCCCCATCTGCCAGCAATTCGCAACAGACATCGACAATCCGGAATCGACTGCCGAGAGATGGGGTGCCCTGGGGGGCTCGGGAAACTCTGTCGCCATGCCATCCATTGAACCACAGGAGTTGCGAGTATTGGATCGCGTGGACACGCTGCTCGCCGTCATGTGGACGCGCGCTCAGGCTTGACTCACTGGGGGGGGGAGGTGAGGCGCCAAAAGAGATGACCTTTTATCGCGTTGGCTCCGTCGTCCCACTCACAAGTTCTTTGCATATGGGTGGTGCACGTGATGGAGATTGCCTTCTCGGCCGTTTTGATGATATTCGGGCCTGGGCGGGGCGGCCACGGTTGATGGCCTGTTGGTAATTTTTCTACTCGCGCTGCAACACCACCACCAACCCCATTATCCCCAACATCACTGTCTTCAGCCACGGGTATTCCGAGAGCATGATGGTGACGTAGCCCACGAATGGCATGTATCCGACGACGCTCCTGCATTCAAGGGTCAGCTTCAGGATGCAAGCGGAAGGATGGGGATGCCAGCGCCGGCGCTGAGGATGTCCGCCTTACCCAACAATGTCTTTCCTGTCGAGGTAGTCTTGCCCACGTGCGTAGAGCTCCGTGTCGTCCGCCGCGTTGTTGTCGCCCTTGGTAAGCAGCTTCGCGTCTGGCCTGGAGGCTCCCGTCAGCACCAACTCCCGTATCAGCCTACGGCTGGACAAGCTGCCCCGGTGGAAAAGACGCACCCAGTCCCGAATTTCCTGACAATCCTGTGCACAATCGGGATATCCTTGCCCCTCACGTTGTAAACGACAATCTCGCCCACACTGGTTTCGGAGAAGAGGTTGCGGTTCCAGAGGAGGAGCAAGTCGCCGCGCTGGAACGCCGGCTCCATGCTCCCCGAGAGGACGACGACGATGGGCGAGGGCGAGTCCGAGATTACCGAGAGACCTTTCCACATCTGTCGCCCAAGTTTGTCAGTGTTCGAGCTGCAAGAGGGCTGGCGCAATGCAGCTGGGGGGACGTCGCACCATGAATGCCGTCGATAGGATCAGCCCAAAGTTCATGAGCTGCGCGGCAGCTTGCCGCGGGTTTTGTAGGCTGGACAGCATGTTGAGATCTGGAGGAGAGAATGCAATCGAGTTCGGGCACTTCGCGAGAGGTTGGGGTGTTGCGCGAAGATGATGCGGTGTGACTCTCGGTGGTTTGTTGACTTGCGGATCGAGGGCGGTTGCTGAGCTCTAAATCGCAGTGACCACGGTGTTGAATTGGGAAGCGACGATTGGATCGTTGGGTGGGTCCATCGAGGTGTTAACTAGCACGACCCGCTTGGCAACTGCACCGCTTCACCCAAGCCTGCCACCGACAAAGCCATGGCCTTGAGGACAAGCCAGATAATTCGTGCAAACGGAGACAACAAAATCCTGGATGCCTGATTTACACGGAGCCCCGTCCACTTGGTCCCCCCGAAGTTCCTGACCCAGCGGCAACGCCCACCTGCAACGGCGACCCACATCGCACCATGGTGCGCGGCCTCCCCACGTCTCTTCCATGCCTGCCGCCAGCTTCGCGCCATCACAACAGGTCGGTCCCATCACTCCTCAACGGGAGATATCGGCACATCCCTCAGGCCTCGTGGCCACGGGGTCTGGATGTGACTCATATTCTAGGACCGACCCTTGTTGTCACGGTCTGGAGAGATGAGTGATGGAATATCCGTACGGAGGACCGGGTATGTCCTCGCTCATTCAAACTTCCTACTGCTAACCATCCGCCGGAATCGCAACGTTGATACGGTCGACCAAAGGCTGCCCGGAGGAATCCCGAGACATTCGTGCGTTTGCTGATGCCGATGACGTAGACTGGGAGGGCCGCGCATTCGGACATTGCCCCTTTCCTTATCTGCGATTGAGTCACGCTAGACAAGCTGATGTGGCAGACGACGGCAGAAGATGTCGTGTGAAGTCAGTTAACCAGCACGCACTTAGTGGAGTGTGGCGGTCCGTCCAAGCTGTGGCCTCCCTCCATCCCATACCCCCGCGTCTCAGCCCCACACCCTCCCGCATTTTTGGGCCCTGTGGAGAACTTCCCGTTTTAGCTCTTGGGACGATTGGAGATCCTCCACACTTGACCACTTCACTCATCCCCAAGTCTCCCTTCAGAAAACACCGACTCTTGGGTACCAACCACCGTCTGCACCTGTCCCATGAAGCTCGCCGGACCCGAGTGAGGCTGTGTTGCAGGGCTTTGCTCTCCAGCGACGTTATCAGTGGGCAGCCCCGCTCACGTGCCCCGCTCGAGGCAAACGCTGCTGCAGAGCGCCATCAGGACGAGGCTCATTCGTTGCGCTGGCGACCACCCGAACCAATCCGATGGGTGTGCGGCGTCGTCGAAGCTTATTCGTGGTGCTCGGTGAATCAGATACCTGGAGACCCCCCAGTTTGCTTTGCTTCTCGAAGCTGCCAGCAAGCGCTGGGCAGCAAACAGGGCAGCGGCCAGGATTGGCGCGCACCAGAATTCACACCCAAGCAACCCAAACCCCCAACGGGCTGATGTCTCCAATTGGGGCAACGTCAACTCAATTCGGCGAGCGGCCTGCGTCATCCAATGCCCATTGGCCAGGACTGGACGGAAACCTGTTGTGTCCCCAGCCCTGGTTTGGGTTTCCCTTGCCTTGCCCTGCCCAACTGCTGCGCAGCGCTGGGCCCAAGCCAGGCACACCGAGTGACGAGCGAGTGAGCGAGTGACCATACAGACCCTGGTCCCCCCTCCTTCCCACCCCCACCACAGCCATGTGAAGTGCCGGGATAAATACATCTCTCAGCCCCCCATTTCTTCAACCTCTTCTCTCTTTTTCTCCCTCCCCCCCATCACACAACCCAAGGGTCGCAAAGTCGTTGCTGGAGTTATCTCGAGGATTCTTCTTTGGGATAGCGCCGCCCCGGGCCCCGTCAATCGTTTTTGTGCATCTCTCTCTCTCTCCACGCTCCTTTTTTTTTCCCTCCAGTCCCTCCTTCTGTTTCGTCACTATTATCTCGTGGACTCGGCAGCGACCGTCTTTCCTTTCGCCGCCTTTTCCACCATCCCGCGTGTTATTACTCGGGGCACGAACACACGAAACAACGACCCCCGAACCGACTCTCATCACGCTCCCACCGCCGAATACCACCACGCCGCAGACCACACCACCGCCACCATGTTCAAGCGCTCGTTCCGAAGCCGCGACGCCAGCACCTCCCAGAGGGAGGTTGCCTCGGCAACGATGGATTCGCAACACCGGGTGGACAAGTCTGCGAGGCTGATGAGGAAGGGATCCACGCGGGATCCGCAGAAAGTGTCGAAATTGCAACGGTCGCTCAGGGGCGACGATGCCGCTGCTGCCTCGCGCATGCACACCGAGCAGGCGAGGCCTGCCAGCGACAACAAGCCCATCGCCCCCTCCCCCATCATCACCCTGGTGGTGGGCCCCGAGGCGCGGCTGTTTGCGGCGCACGAGAACGTGTTATGCCAGGCGCCTTTCTTCGACAAGGTGCTGCGCGGCAACTACGTCGATGCGCAGAGTAGGAGGATCTCGCTCCCGGACGAGGAGCCGGAGGTCTTCAGCGCGATCCTCGAGTACCTCTACAAGGGCGACTACTACCCGCGACTGCTGCAGAACAAGCAGCGCAACTCGTGGGAGCTCGAGGACTCGCTCCCCACCACCACCACCACCCGTCGGGCCACTCCGCAAACCTCCCCGACGATCCACGACACCACAAAATTTGGAGGCGGTCGCGCAGGGCAGACCCCCCAGACCCCTTCGGCTGTCGAGGCGACCGTGTACCTTGCGAGCGTCGGCCAGCACCTCCTCCGCGACACCGTCATCTACTGCGCCGCGGAGCGCTACGGCCTGGACGAGCTCAAGAAGCTGGCGCTGCGGAAGCAGGGACTCCAGTCCGGCATCGACGTCGGCACCATCCTCCGCAGCGCCCAGTACTGCTACGCCCACACGCCCGACTCTGACAGCCGCCTGCGCGCCCACTACCTGGCGCTCATCATCCGGTGCCGCAAGACCTTCAAGCGCAGCGGCACCATGCAGGCCGAGATGGAGAAGTGCGGCAGCGACGTGTACGGCGAGGGCAGCGGGAAGCTCTTCTTCGACCTGTTTGTCGCCATGTGCAACCACCTCGACGACGTCATCGAGGCGAGCAACGCTCGCACCCCGAAGACGATCTGAATCTTTGCACAATGATCCGCGAACGAACGAACGAAAGCAGGTTTTTTTTCTGGCGTTCTCAGGCGCTTTAAGACAGGGAGGCGAATAGACCTTGGTCAGGAGGGGGACGACTTGGAGGGTTTTCATCAGGGGTTATGTCTTTGGCTTTTGGGCTCCTCTCAACACCCGGCGTTTGGGTCTCGTTCTCGTCAAGCTCCCGAATCTTGGCATCAGATTGGAACACCATTTGGGAGATTTTTCTCTTTGAAACATCTTCACTTCTCACACGAGGTTGGCCGACCGATATTTTGGTTCAAGATCTGCGGAGCGAGAGGGGCCTAATGCCGACAACACGATGTGGGCGTGCGCCCAGGCAAGACATGCGCAGCTCGCCTGCCCCTCTGGTGTCTCCAGTCCCTTTTTCTGCTTTGGTTTCTCTCTGTTTTTGCGTCTTCCTGGGATACTGGGCTGGTTGGGAATGATTTCACGGAACTCTGGCGTTTTCTTTTGCTTTCCTGGATTGACCAAGATTGGTTTCGCATCGTCGCTGGTCGGACGATTCACAGAAAGCTGGGACTTGTCAGGGGGAAACGAGGTTTTTGAAGACCAAGAAGATAATATGGGCTCTCTCGCCACGCCTCTCGACGTCCAACAACCGACAAGACACCAACAACACGTCGTTTTACCACACAACAACCCGCACCTCGACAACACCATCTCTCCAACAACCAAAAAAAAAACAACCATGGATTGTGTTTTTTTCTCCCTCTTGCTCTGTCTGCTTTAGCTGGACTTTATTTGTTTTGGGAAGGGATCAGGCGATGGCACCTTGGCTTTTCTGGTTTTTTCCCCTCCTGGCGTTCGGAAACATACAAGGGAAAGCTCAGGGTCGGAACCAACACACCACTCAGACTGAACGAAGAACGGCAGTGAGAGGGGCCTCTGGGACGGGGGTCGCTGTCACCGTCGACACACGGCAGGGCTTGCCTTCGCGACAAGCCCTTCTCACTGCTCTCAGCGACACCACTCCAACGCGCTCGGCCGCGCAAACCCCGTTTCTTTTGTCGGGAAGAAAACACAACAAAATCTGGATGCTCATGGTTGGCACATTGGGGGCGACGTGGGGGTCAGGCGGCTCACGGCAGTTCCCTCCTCGTCTCCCCCAGAAAAAAAAACTAAAAAACAAAAGACCAAGCAAGGCCTGCATGGTTTGCCTGCAATTCCGCCGCGCAGAGTGAGGGCGGTTCACTCGTTTGTAACGACTGATGATGATGACGACTTTTGACTTCTTGACGAACTCGGGCCTATTTATATCATCGGGGCCGGTGTCTGGGGAGGGCGACTGACGGGTGTGGTTTGTAACCGCTCCGTCTTCCCTTTTCTGGCACCGGTCCCCGCTTGGCTCTACGCCGCCCGCTTGAGGGGCTAGGCAATGGGAAATTTTCGGCCGCCTCACAACCTGTTCCTTCTTGCTCTTGCATCGTGACTGTGACCGTGCTCTGACCATGATGGTGACCCTACCGTGACATGCCACCCCCTCCATCCTTGCCCCTCCCCCCTAATCCGACCACTTAACCTCCAACCCCACAAACGCCACCTCCAACCCCTCCCCGCCCTCCCTCGCAGGCCTCGCCGCCATCGCACTCACCTCCACCTCCCACTCCCCCAGCTCCTCTTCACTCCCCCCAAAAACCCAACAAATCTCCCTCAGCGGCACCTTCTCCCCACTCTCCAGCACGCGGTATACCCACACCCCCGTGCCATTCCCGTCCTTGTCCTTCTCCACCAGCAGCGTCGTCCACCCCGTCTCTTGGCCGACCCCCGAGGGGGGAGAGGATGGGGGGAGGTCGGAAACGGACCAGTCCGCCCAGCGGTCGCATGCGACTGTGGAGAGGCGCGGGGCGGAGTTGTAGAGTTCGATGCCGGTTTTTATCCACTTTTCTGGGGGGGTGGAAGGGGACGCGGTGCGGCGGCGGAGGGAGAGGAGGAGGCCGCCTTGGTCGTATTGTTGGGTGGGGGTGAAGTTTAAGGAGAGGCGAGGGGAGAGGAAGGAGGTGAGGGGGCCGGTGGTGCGGAGGGGGGTGGAGGGGGGCAGGAAGAGGGGGTCTTGGGGGAGGGCGAGGAGGGATTGGCGGAGGTGGGGGCGGGAGAGGGAGGTGAGGGGGAGAGCGTCGATTGTGAGGGACTGTTCGGGGGTTTCTTTGGCGGTGTCGGTGGGGGACTGGGTTTGCTTGGGGGGAAGGGGGTCGAGGAGGCGGAGGAGGAGGAGCAGGAGGGAGGATTTGCCGCTACGGAGGAGGGGGTTAGTATTTGGAGAGAGAGGAAAATGGGGTGGGGGGTGGACGTACCTCCCGCTTCGCCCGCAGATGGCAACCTTCTCGCCCGACGCGATGCTCAGGTGCAGGTCATCAAGAGCGAGGTGCTCGGGGTCATCGTCATTATACGACGCCGACACACCATTAATCTCGATCGCGCCCTTGAGCGGCCACTCAGGTGGGGGAATCACATCCTCGCCTTCCTTGTTCTCAGGCTTGACATTCTCGCCAAACGCCTTGAGCCGGCTGACGGCCCCAATCGACGTCTCGAGCAGCGTGTAGAAGCGGATGATCTGCGCCAGCGTCTCGCCGAACGACATGAGCGCGATGAGACCAGCGCCGGTGAAGGCCGTGTTGGAGCGCAGCTGCGTGGCCATGGCCACGACCGCCACGGCGATGACGGCCACGACGAGCTGCAGGGTGAGGGCGAGCCAGCGCTGGATCATGGCGAGCAGGTAGGCGGGTCTCTGGGAGGTGTCGAGGAGGAGGTAGTTTTGTTGGATGCCCTCGCGGACCCAGCCCAGGGCGCGAAAGGTGGCGATGCCTTTGATGGTGTCAATGTAGTGAGAGCTGAGGTAGGGGTTAGTGATGGGTACATCCCAGAACGCCAAGGGATACTTACTACAAGGGGCTCTTCGCCTCAAGGTCGAGCAGACGGATCTGGCGAGAGGTCCGAAGGTAGAACTTTTGCAGGACGAACAGCACAAACATCAGGACCGGGTAGGTGATGGCAACCCATGGCGAGGAGGTGGCAATCACCGCTGCCATGCCGAGAACCTCAAAGAGGGAGAGGATCAGGTTAATCAGCGCCTGCGGCAACTGCCCATCGATGAGCGTCATGTCCTGAGAAAAGAGGTTGACGACAACCCCCGTATCCGAGGTCGAGAAGAACTTGAGCGGGGCGTTGATAACAGTCCGCAAGACCTCCTTGTGCAGCGCCGCGCCCGAGATGCTGATCATGGAGGTGAAGCACACCCAGGCGGTCTCGAACAAGGAAAACAGCGTGATCATCTGGAAGAGGGCGTACAGCCCGTTGTAGAAGGTGTTGGAGTGCGTGGGGTTGGCCGAGGCCACATCGGCGGACCAGAAGGACAGCCAGACGGTGCCAAAGTTAGCCATGCCGCCCCAGAGGGCGCCAAAGACAATAAGCACCACCTTGGTCCAGGTGCCGATGCGCGCAAAGTAGTGGCGGTAGACGGCCCAGTCGCCCGTCATTCTTGCCTTTTCTTCCACGTCGGAGGGCAGGACGGGCTTTGCGGGCTTGGGTTTGAGAATTTGCTCGCTCGAGGGTTTGGTGACTGGTGGGGTTGAGCTCCCCCTTGAGGACGACTTCTGCGTGTTTTCGACGCCTAGGGTTGAGACGTACTTCTCGTTGGCCATCAGCTCCTGGAAGGTGCCTTGTTCGACAATGGCCCCTCCTGGTCCAAGAGCGACGATGTGATCCGCCGAGGGGAGATGCCGGACCGAGTGGGTGCAGAGGAGAGCGGTGGCGTTGCGTTGCCGGATAAGGCCGACAGGCGAGAAGACGCGCAGGAATACCTGCTCCTCGGTGTCGGCATCGAGGCCGCTGAGAATGTCATCAAAGATGTAGAAGTCCGTGTTGAGGTAGAGGGCCCGGGCGATGGAGACGCGCTGCTTTTGGCCACCGCTGAGCGTGATGCCGTTGCTGCCAATGTTGGTGCTGTCGCCGTTCGGGAGCAGGGCCAAGTCTGGCTCGAGCATTGTCGCTTCGATGACCTCGTCATACCGCGCCTGGAAGAACGGGGCGAAGCCGACAATGTTCTCTCGGATGGTTGCGTTGGATAGGTAGGGGTTCTGATCGCAATAACCGATTCGCGAGAAACCGTTGGCCACCATGGTCACTGACCCCCCGGCCACGGGGACTTCTCCGAGCAGTGCTTTGCAGAGGGTCGATTTTCCAGAGGCGACGGGGCCGACAACAATGGTGAGCTGAGACGCGGGGACATCGAGGTCGATGTTTTTCAGGCTCAGATTTCCGGTCTCCCAACCAAAGTTGCCTCCCGAAATCTTGACCTTGGGCAGCTCAGCACCTTCCGGATTGGGCTTCTCCCCAGTAGCAACACCTTCGAAGGGGGATGTCGTGAGTACCCTGCGGTAGTCGACTTGAGCGTCTTCTTCGAGGAAGGCCTGGATGCGGTTCATGCAGGTAAATGCGGCAAGCAGGCTGGGGATCATCTGGAAGAGGATGCTCAGGGGCGCGGCGAGGAGGGTGAGGAAGGACATGGAGGTAAAAATGACGGTGACATTGAGGGTTTGTGACGCAAAGGCGAAGGCGATGACGGGTGACAGGAAGAACGGCAGAAAGCCCACAACGACGGCAAAAACCACGATGGTCCGGAAGTGGGCGCCGGCGTTGAGCTCGTCCACGCGCATGGACTGGATGGCATTCTCAACGGCCTCAGCCAGTCCCGAGATCTTGAGGTGCTTCATCTGGCCTATGACGTTGGAGGTCAGACCAACGCGCTTCTGGATCTTTTCCATCCAGGTTTTCTGCCTCGGGCCCGTGAATCTCGAGAATATGGCAGAGCAGACAACGCAGACACCAACGATGATGAGGGGGGCGACGAAGGCGGGCCCAATCTGGCGGGAGAGCAGCCACGAGGCCAGGGCGACCTCGATGGCGTTGGCCCAGAATTCGTGCAAGCTGAGACAGCCGGCAATGATGCGCTCAATGTCTGTGCTCATTAGGGTGAGGGCAGCCGAGTCTCCCGAGGCGGCCAGGCGTGACTCGGTCGTCTTGCGGTAGATGGCGCCGGCGAGCAGGCCGCGGGCCATGTACAGGACACGCTCCTGAAAATACCAGTAGAGTGCGCCCGAGACGGCGATGCCGACGTAAATCAGGATAGTAGCACCGATGAGACCGTAGCCGACGTTGTCCGATGCCATGTCACGGGGCTTTTGTAGATGCTCGAGCAGAGTCTGGATGAGAAAGGGTTGGCAGAACTGGAAAGCACCCAGAGCGATGCGTGGTGCGACCGGGAGGAGGAGCGGGAAGGCTAGGGCTCTCGCAACAGCTCGGGCGAGTGCATGGTTCTTGCCCCGAAAGCAAGAGACGTCAATGTGATGAACCAGGCCGGTATGGAGGGTCTCGGAGGCCATGCTCTGATCCAGGGGGAAGAGGTCGCTGATCTGGAGGACCTTGCGGTAGCCCGTGAGGAAAAGGCGGTTAAGCCAGAAGTAGGCCCCGAGACCATAGAGGCCGGTGGTCTCTTCCGGGCTGTGGTCCTTGACATCCCAACAGACGATCCATCTCGCCTTGGACTGGGATTCGAGCACCAGGACGACAGCCTTGAAGGCCAATCCGCAGGTAAAAAGGCGGGAGAATGTGATCTCGTCGGCGTTGCCTGATGCCAGCCACAGGGTCCGGACCTGCGAGACGTCGAGGAGGATGGTGACGAACAGGAAGGCGTTGAAGAGGATGGAGGGGCGAGGGGCGCGTGCGTGCTCGAGATATGACAAGGGCAGCATGCAGAGCCCAGAGGCCAGTGTCAGGGCATCAGCGGGGATGAAGAATGCGGCAAATCGGCGAGACTTGGTGCTGCTCAGGACGAGGAGGGCAAGCTGGATCACGCTGAAGAGGCAGATAGCGGACTATGTTATGGTCAATATACGCGGGTGGAAATCCGGGAATGGGACGAGGACGAACCAGTTTGGCTACGCGCAGCAGGCCACCCGTGACGATATTTGGCTTCCGGGTGAGATACACAATCCGGGCCAGGGCAACAGCGACGAAGATGGAGGCCGGGATGAGGGCGAAGAAGATCTTCTCGAACTTGATGGTAAAGTCAAAGTCATCGCGGCAGCCCCGGACTGTGGGGCCGAACGACTGATCGTCAAGGCAGCCCGAGAAGTCCATGGTGACGATGATGCCGAGGGCGTGACGGTTTAGAGGCGGCTACGGGTCAAGCGAAAGGGGGAAGAGGGGCAGGCCGAGGGAAAGGTTTGGTGGTGGGCATCCGGGGTGCTTTAAGCATAACAATGATGGCGGCGGGTTGGAAGTCGGGAATTGGCCGGCATTGGAGAACGCGTCAAAGGGATTCGTGTTTCTGTTAATCGGCCATCGAGGACATGATGTTGATCGAGGTCGAGGCTCAGGAGTGTTGCATCTTCAGGCTGCATGCCGCGTGGGCTCGACGCGGTCGGGAGCCACTCGCTGCACAGTTGATGCACACACCGCTGCAAAGGGCTGCTGCAACGCTGCGAGATGGGACGACGACCGGTGAGTGAGGCGCGAGACGAGGAGAAAAAAGGGACCAACTCATGGTAAAGCGGGGGAATCCACGTGTTGTTTCGTCAGGCCCATAGCCTGAACAGGAAGGTGCGAGAATCCAGCTGCTCGGCACAGGAAAACGCGACTTCCAAGTTCTGCGCTTTCGGTTCTGTCCGCGTAAGCATCGGAGGAATCGAAGCAGGCAAAGAATAAGGGGGATATCTGACCAACACAGTTGTGACTCTAGATCGACGAGATGGGAGGTGATGTCCAGGGCAAGGAGCAATGAATCATGAGGATTGCCGAAGAGGCATTTCCAGTTCCCTGACAACGATCAAGAGATTTATGGAAACAACCTTCTGCTTCACTCAATTCCAGTTTCCAACAATTGTTCGCACTGGCAGGCAATTAATTATACCGGATTGATCAACTCTGGGAATTACAGAGCACCAGCAATCTATCAGCACAACATGCAATTCAATCTTGGGGACGAAAAGACAAACCGGGATGAACTATAACTAGTGTTACAATGATCAAGTTGAAGTTTGAAGATGTTTTTGAGTCAAGTCCGTCTGATTTGTTTGGACACTTCAAGGTTGTTTGCTGTTCACCTCCGAGTCTCATCCCATATTGGACTGCGCCAAGACTCGGGCCATCTGAACCTCGCTGAGCAACCAACCATACGTGCTTCTCGACTCGAATCCTGCGCAGACTTAGCAGTCTATACTCGCCTGGTCATAGGCAAGCGACATAGTACTAAATTACTGGTTTAGAGAACAAAATGTATTTTGACGGACAAATCTTCCTGGCGTGGCAGGTTCAGTCCCTGACAGTGGCTGGTTATGTGACGTGGAGCTGCGTTGACAGGTCCTGCGTTTAGCTGACAGCAAGCTAACCACAGCTGAAGAAACAGAAACCCAACCTGCCCCGGCTCTCGAGACTCAATCAAGTCCCGTCCCTTGCCTGTTGGCTCGTCAATGACCCACAGCAAGCACAAACAGGGGAACGGATGTCGCACAGCAGCCAGGGTTAGGGCCTGCTTGGCGGCATCCCTGGATGCCAGCGACCAAGGCGCACCCCCGGGCAGCCACAAAGTTGACGTTGGCGCAAGCGAGCGAGCTGGCGCCAGGATCTGCAGCGCGATGCAAACGGCAGATGCGCACATGTCCTGTCGGTCGGTAACAAGTTAGCCTGGTCGGTCGGGAAGACGGGCTAGACTGGGACTGGGTTCGGGTCCCGCGGCTGCGGTCGATCGCGGAGCCACGACGATGCGCAGGGCTTATCCGCTGGGCAAAACAGCAAGGGGATGATGGATGGGGGAAAGTGGGAAGCTCCGCGGGATTGCATCCGTCATCAGGAGTCGTCTGCTCATGCTTATCTCGGCCAAAGCCGACTGCTTGATATTTGGTGGGGAAAAGGCATATCCCATGGGACTGGTTCCGCCAATGGATCATCATCCGTCCCGTTCCCCTGAATGAGGGCCCAGGCGAGCGGCGACAAAAGCAGAAAAGAAAAGCCAGGGTCCTGGGTTGGAAATCGGATGGGCAAAGGAGGAAAGGGAGCTCGAGAGGGAGCAGAGGGGGAGCTTGGGACCCCCACGCGGCACAAGGGTGGGTGTGGGCGCCTGCCTTGCCCAAACCCGCTTCCTGCAGCGCTCGGGATCACGTTTGCGGCGGGCTACCCCGCTGTCAGCACCCAAATGGCGGGTTGGGGAAGAGGGGGGGTTTTGGTGGGCAGCTCTTGACATGCAACACAAGAGCGGATGCCCAAGCTGTTGTTGTTGTTGTTGTTGTTGTTGTTGTTGTTCCTTGATTGTCTCTTTACCACGCCCATCCAACCCCCTTGGTCTCTCTCTCCAGTGGCCACGCGCAACCTTGCCAGATTGAATTTCTGCATTTCTTTTCTTCCCAGGACTCAGACCACGGGGGAGTTTCGATCTGTAAGAGTCGCGCGCCACCATCCTGCCGACGGGCAACACGTGTGGAGGGCCTGGGTCGTCAGCGGCGTGCGGACGTGGTGGGGTGTGGAGATGAGCGTGGGGGCCACGCCTGTCCCTGTCTTCTCTGCCCACTTGCCTTGCGGCTTTAGCTTCCGAACGAGGGAGAGCCCGAGTCTCACAGTCTCAGTCTCTTGTTGAGCTCTTTCCCCCGTGCGAATTCAGCTTACAGAATTATTGAAGTCGCGCCGAGCCGTCGCCCCAACCGAGCCGCATTCTGGGCGCATTTCCTGACACGCCAAACGCCGGTTTTTTGTTCCATTTTTATTTTTATTTTTTTTTAGTTACTTTCTCTTCTGGAAATGTACCGTTCTGCTGTGTAGGCAGCGGGCCCACGAGCCCCAAGGCCCCCCTCCTCCACCCTCGCCCCCCCCTCTCCCGAGGCTCCCCCCCTCCAAGCCGACGTCGGGACGGCAGCAGCAGGGCGCCAGCGCCAGTCGCGGCACCAAGACGCAGCAGCGGCAGTACGAAGTAACTAGCAGCGCAGCACAAGACAGCCAGCCGTCCATCGCGCGCAAACTCGCTCGCCCCCCTCGCCCCCGTCCGGCGCGCGCGCAACCCACGATGGAGACGCAGGAAGCTCCGCCGCCCCAGGACCGCGCTTCTTCCTCTGCTGCTGGTCCTGGCCCCTACAAGCGCGCCAGCCGGAAGGGCGCGCCGCGCCGATTTGCTTGCGAATATCCGTCTTGCGATAAGATTTACTCGAGAGCCGAGCATCTCCAGCGGCACCGCTTGAACCGTGCGATCCCCTTCGCGCCTTGTCGTCTCCTCACTCTCTGCCCTCGCCCCCTCTACCGTCTCCCCCGTCCTGGCGTTCCACCACCGTCTCCCCCCGATGGAGTCTTGAGCTGACGAGCCCGCCCAGATGTGCCCAAGGAGATCTACCGTTGCGACATTGCTGGGGTATGCGCCCCCCTCAAACTGACACTCACACTCACTCACAACCCCCCTCCCCCTGATCGCCAACACCATGGTCAAAATCACCACCACCACCACCACCACCACCACCACCACCACCACCACCCCACCCCCTTCCACACC
>MU855862.1:0-20601 GCA_033296695.1 Staphylotrichum tortipilum
ATCCCAGTGCCCTCATACAACCACTGCAGTGGCCCAAAAATCAGCTGTTCCAACATATGCCGACAGGAGGAGGGAGGTGTGGGTGAAGATTGTGTCGCCGACGGCGACGATGTTGAAGAATAAAATGTTTGACCCACCGGAGGGCGAGGCGAGGGAGGCCATGTTTAGGGAGCTGCAGGCGCAGGCGGATGATGAGGAGTTGTTGAGGACGGAGTTGCTAAAGCAGAGGGCGCTGTTTACACCGGCGCTTGCGCCTGTGTGATTGTCTGCGGCGTAGGGGTTGCCACGAGCTTGAGAAGTCGGTTATCGATGTGGTTGGATCAAGCTGAATGAACCATGGTGACCACCAATGATGAGTACCAAGGATGAGTTTTTCCCGTAAGAATTGCAAAAACTCAACTTCCCGGCCTATAAATTGCCCTCTCGTTATCGTTTTACGTACTAACTGACTCATTGGACGCAGCAGGGTTTGCGGCCGGCCTTGGTGATGGAGTGGATGCCCTTGAATGTGGTGGTTTTATGTAGGAGTTCCCCCACAGAATTTCTTGGCCCACGCATCCACCTACACTATTTACATCGTGATGCTCGACGCTGCCGTCTGCATGGCCAACCCCGGCTCTCGTCTCCATAAACGCAGTCAAAAAGCATGTCCGAGGTCCATCGCGATGTATTCGTCGTCGCAATTGTCCCGAAGACCGGGTGAGGTTGATGATGATAAAATGGCGAGTAAACAGGCCCTCAGCCTGTTTTCTCACGACCCCTTTGTAGCTCGACAAGTTTCAACTCAATTTGACCGTCTCACGCCTTCACAGACCCTCCCTCATCTTACCAAAAACACTCCACCAAAACCACCACCATGACAACCACCACCACCCTCACTCCTGCCCTCTCAGCGGCCCTGGACGACCTCCGCACGGCCCTCGGCCCCTCCGTGGTCCTCACGGGCGCCGACACAGCCGAGTTCACCGACCCGTACGAGCCGCTCAGCTGGGGCGGCCAGCGGAGTGCGGCCGTGGTCCAGCCCGCCAGCACTGCCGAGGTGCAAGCCGTCGTGCGCATCGCCAACACGCACCGCGTACCGCTCTGGGTCGGCTCGCAGGGCCGCAACAACGGCTACGGCGGCTCGGCCGCCATCGTCCCCGGGTCCATCGTGGTCAACCTGCGCCGCATGGACAAAGTCCTCGAGGTGAACGATGAGCTGTGCTACGTGGTGGTCGAGCCCGGGGTGTCGTTCAACGCGCTGTACGAGCGCGTGCAGGCTGAGGGGAAGAAGGTCATGATTGACGTGCCCGATCTCGGGTGGGGGAGCGTCATTGGAAACACGTGCGACCACGGGTTTGGGTACACCAAGTACGGCGACCACTTCGGCTCTGTCTGTGGGATCGAAGTCGTCCTCCCGACCAGCGAGGTGCTTCGCACCGGCATGGGCGGCCTGGAAGACAACCGCGCGTGGCACGTCTACCGCAGCGGCTTCGGCCCCAACCCGGAGGGCCTCTTCCTCCAGTCTAACCTGGGCATCATCACGCGCATGGGCGTGTGGGTGATGCCGCAGCCCGAAACCTACATGGACTGCCAGATCCACATCGCCACCTCCTCCGCCCTCCCCCCTTTAATCAACGCCCTCCGCCCGCTCATGATCGACGGCACCATCCCCAACATCCCCTCCTTCATCAACACCGCGGGCATCCTCAGCTCGATGGGCCCCCGCTCCAACTTCCATCCCGACCCAACCACCCCCATCCCGGAATCCATCCTCTCCACCATCCGCGCCCAGACCGGCATCGGCGCCTGGATGGGCCGCTTCGCGCTGTACGGCCGCCCCGCCCAAGTCGCCGAGGCCTTTTCCCACATCCAGTCCACCCTCTCCCCCCTGGGCGACATCACCGTTACCGGCCAGTCCCACTCCCCCGCCTCCCTTTCCCAATCATCCTCTCTCTCCCAATCCACCCTCGTCCAAGCCGGCATCCCGACCATGTCCCTCCTCTCCTCCGTGTCCTTCGCCGGCTCCCCCGGCGGGCACATCGGCTTCTCCTCCATCCTCCCCCTTACATCCCGCGACCTCACCCGCCTGACCGCCCACCTCACCGCCGCCACCCAGCAAGCCTCCCTCGACTACACCGCAACCATCACCCTCACCCCGCGCGCCCTCATCCACACCTTTATCCTCTTCCTCCACCAGTCCGACACACCGTCCACGGAAAAAGCGTACGCCTTCTGCAGGGAGATGGTGGCGCAGGTGGCTGAGATGGGGTATGGCGAGCATCGCGCGCACGTTTCGATGATGGATCTTGTGGCAGGGCAGTTTAGCGCCGGGGGCCACGCGCAGAGGGGGTTTAATGAGCGGGTGAAGGACACGGTGGATCCGGAGGGGGTGTTGATGCCCGGGCGCGCGGGGATTTGGGGGACGGCGTGGAGAGGGAGGGGGGTGGAGATGCCTTGGGGGAGGGGGGTTTGAGGAAGTGTTGGGATGGGAGGATGGGGTTGGTTGGGATTGGGGCAACACAGGACGGGTGGATGGGGTGGACTTGTTCAGATGGTTGTGGACTTGGGTACCTGTACAAGTGTGGGACAGAGACAGAAGAAAAGACAGACAGACCGGAAAGAGACAAAAACGTATATTTTGATGCCTTTGCAGCGCCCCTATTTTCCCCGTCGTGCTCCCGAGCTCTTGCCTCCGTTCCCGAACAAGATGGTATCTAATGACGCCGATGAGGAGAGGACCCGGGCGAGAAATAGAATCCGACAAAATAGTAAACCCAACAGCGGCTCCCAGAACTGTAACAACAAAACGCAATACAACAAGACACCGGCTGCCTCCCCCCAAACAGTGTGTACGCCCCCTGGAACTGAACTTAAGCACGCAGACTGTCGACTTCCTCCTAGCAAAGGGAGCACGATCCCATGCAAAGATGTTCCTGCCACCGACTAGCCGCCAAACTCGGCCGCCTTGCGCGACAGAATCCTGATATTATTGATCAGCCCGTCGATCACCTCGACGTACTGGTGGGGCTGGCCCTCCATGGCCCGCCGGCCCTGCTCGATCACCGGGACGGGGTCGATCTCGACCTCCAACTCATGCTCCTTCTCGATGCGCTGGGTATTCTGCAAGTCGTGTTAGTAACAATGACAGACGAGGAAAAGATTGGCGAAGTAACTCACAGTAAGTCCCGTGACGCTCTGCGTCACCTGCGTGAGGTCGATCTGGTAGCACCCGTGCTTGTAGCTCAGCCGATCCTTGGTCCGCGCGGGGGGTGACAGCCGGCCGGAGGAGCTTGCTATGCGTTCGAGCTCCTCGACGCTGCCGTCCCAGTCCATTTCCAGGTTGACGCTGATGCGGCAGTCGAGCGGCAGGTGGGGGAAATGCAGGCTCAGATCGGCGATGCGCGCCTTGACGATCTTGGCGAGAACCTTGTTGGTCTTTTGGTCGAACGTCACGCGCACCTTGACGCCGTGGCCCTTGGCTGCGATGGGCTTGGCAACGCAGACCGGGAGGGTGCGGTCGCGGACTGACGCGGGGAGCTCAAAGAAGCGGTCGATCTCGTGGCGGTGACGGTAGTCGATAGGCAGCCGCGGCCGGGGGAGGCCGGCGTGGGCGGCCTTGTTGGCCGGGTGGGTTTGCTGCACCAGCTGGTTGAGGAACTCGTTGTACGACTTGTGTTGGTGTTCCGTCATGCTGGAACGGAACCCGAGCCAGTTGCGGCCGTCGTTCAGCACGCATTCCGAGTTCACGGGCAGGTCGACCCGGTGGTTGGTGCTCTTGTCGATGAGCATGCCGAACTTGGCCTCAATCTCGAACTTGACGCCGCGGCTCTGGATCTCGCCAATGTCTTCGTTCAAAACAACGTACTGGAACAAGAAGTCGGCGACGGCCTTGCTGATTTGCTCCTGGGGGACCGAATTGGTAATGCTGGGCTCCCACGGCCCCAGCGGGCCCCATTGGCTCCCGGCATCCGGGGGGAGGCTCGGCGCCGGCGTGATGGGGGCGGCGGCGCGCTTGTCGTCTGGCGATGCATGGCGACTCTGCATCCGGGTCGGCGGAGCTGGGCGGTCAACCTTGCCATTTGGCTGAGAGCCGCCGCTCGTGTCACCACCACCACCACCACCACCACCACCACCACTACCGTGAGGTACGGGCTGATAGAGGACGCGGTTGGGGTGGGCTGGGGCTCGGTCCCTCGCCGACTGGGCCCATGGCGGTGTGGCGAGATGGACCTTTCTCTTTCTCGGCACCGGGGCGGGCATGGCAGGAGCTGGACGGTGCACGGAGGCTCCGGCGTCGGTGAAGGGTGGGCGGCCGTCCGAGTCTTCAAAGGGCGGCGGGCGCGTGTCGCGCTTCTCCAATTCCTCGGGCCGCAGCTCACGGTCTTCCAGCTTCCGCTTGGCTGGTGTGGCAGCGCGCTCGGCCATGGTTGGAACGGCGGAGTGGGAGTGGTTGAGGTATGGGTCTAGCTCCGAAACTGACGTGCTTGGGCGGCCAGAGCTGCTTGGCAAACTGGGGACTCGCGTTTTGGGGCTAACGCTGAGGCTCCGGTCTCTGTCATTCGGCGCCTGTGGGGCCCGGATGGAGTCCTGACTGTGCGAGTCGGGAATGCTGTGCGCGCTCGAGTGCCGGGGCAGCGACGGCGGCGGCGGAGGCGGCGGAGATGCTTGCAAAGCCGAATGGAATCCCGGTCCCGGCACGCGCGGTTGGTACGGGCTTGGCGGCTGCGAGAAGCTCCCGACCGAGGACGCTTGTGCTGGGCGAGCAGACAGCGGGACGGGACCACCTGGAGGCGGGGGCTGTGAGGACTGGCGCTGTTGCGCGTGTGGGTGCGGGTCTGCCTGTTGGAGAGAGCGTGGTGCTGTTACCGGACTGGCCTGGGCAAAGGGCGCGCCGTACTGCGCGTGCTGGCTCTGTGCGGAGGTCGGCGTGGGTGTCGAGTGTGCCGACGACGTCCTGTGCAGGTATGGATGTCCGGCGCCCTGGGTCGCGACGGGGGGAGTCTGGGGAACGTGTGCGCCTTGCTGCACGTATGGAGCGCCAGGCGGCGGTCCTGGGATCGCGACGGGAGCCGGCGGCTGGGGATAGTTCTCGCGGTGGTAGGCGTTGGTCGGCGGGTACTGGTGTCGCTGCACTGGGCTCGCGGGGTTCTGCTGGGGAGGGAAAGGGTAGCCGCTTGGATTGCTCAGAGAAGCAGAGGGAGTTTGCCTGTACGGGGAAGGCACGGGCGCGGAGCCGGCACTGGGCGACCTTAGATCGTTGGAGGCGTGCTGCTGGTGCGGCGGCAGTGGGGGCGGTCTGTTTGCGTACGAGCTTGCGGCGGGGGTTTGGAAGGACGGAGGAGAGGCGTACGGGCCCGAGGGGTGGTGATGTGGTATATAATCCTGCGAGATGTGGCGACTCGGCGATGCCTGAGGTGGGCCATAGTCGCGAAACGATTGTTGTGGTCGCGTCTGGACCGGAGTTGAGGGCAGGGCTGGCTGGGGCGCCTGCGGGGGGGCTTGTTGGGGATGATGCTGGGGGTGTTGTTGTTGTTGTGGGTGATGGGCCACCGGCGGTGGATGCTGCTGCTGCTGTAGGTGCGGTGGTTGCTGCACATGGTGCTGCTGCGGGTGCTGAGGGTGTTGCGGGTGTTGTTGCTGGTGCTGCGGGGGTGGTTTGCTCGCAGGTGACGCCGAAGGTCCATTATCGTTCAGCATTCCCCGGAGATCCATCTTGAAAGCAGGGCGGCGGATGGCCAATCTGCCTGTTTTGTTTCTCCCCCAGCAGTCTCCACACAGTTCAGCCCGGTGTTATTGTCTCCCACGCCCACGCGACTGTGGGTTCAGATGTGGTCGCTCTCGTGACAGGCAGCCGTTGTTCTTTCTGCTCGCGCAGAGTCTGGACCACTCCCGCAACAATGCACCGCACCGCGTGCGGGGAACACAAAGGCCAGGGCGTCAGCTGGGCAGAGGGTCGTCTCGGGGATCGAGGGCGCGGGCAGCGCAATAGCGTCGCGGGGGGGAAGTCTGTGGCGGTTGCGACAAACGGGCGTTTGTTACATGGTCGTCGGGTCGAGCTCGAGTACTTCTCGGTCGGGGTCAGGACAGAACCACGCGGCAGTCGAGCAGCCCTGGATCGCTCCCATATCAAATGCCGACACAGAAAAAGACGGCGCGCAGGCCAGCAAGTCAGAAAACAGATGGCCGGCAAGTCTACTGCACGCGCAGTGATAGCGTCACGGCACGGCGCGCGCAGGGGGAAGGACAGCGACCGAGCTAAAAAGGTTGATGTGTGCGGCAGGAGATGCGCCGCGGGCGTGCGTGTGTGTGGATTTCGCTCCTCGCTGGCGCTGGCGGCTGTCTTGCTGCTTGCTGCCACTCGCTAGGGGTTGCTTGCTGGGTTCAGCGCTGGGGGGGACCAGGGCGGGCGAGACTGGACCGGGGGAACACGCGCATGAGCTTGGCCTGCCGCATCCAAGATCATGACCTAACATGGATCAACCCTCAACTGGCGGGCACGCGGCGGGTTTGGCAGTAGGATGCGTCAACCAGCCCGTAGTAGACAACCCAGGGTGTATTACAGCTACAGAACACACAACACAGCCCAGCGGCCGCGCGGAGGGCTCGGGAAACGAGATGGTCTGGCGTTGCGTGTTACAGAGTACAAGAGGCTCGAGAGCTGGCGGCTCAAAAGGCCAGCAAGCTGGTTGGCCTGGCCCAGCGACAGCCAACCAGAGACGGTCGCCGCCAAACGCTGGTCCACTTCACAGCAAAACCACAGCCCAAGAAAAATCCCATGTCGGAGCTTTATGGGCTAACTAGATCGCGCCAAGTGTGCAGCCAACAGCCGGAGAGCGAGAGTGGACGAGTGGACGAGTGGACTCTGGGCTTCCAGGAACTCGCAGCTGGAGGACGACTGCCTGGTGATGATGGCAGGCGGTTGTGCCAATAATGGCGGTCTGGCATTCGTCGGCGGGTTTCTCCATCCTCTGCATCCCGCATCGCATGGCTGCGTTTGCAGAATAGGTATTCGAGAACAGAAAACACAAGATGTCCGCTGCTGTTGGTGGCAGCGGAGCTGAGCACAAAGAGCGACCTGGCGGGCTGCTTGATGCCCAGCCGGAAGCGGGAAAATCCAGGCGCCGCGGGTCCTGCGAATGCCTGATTGGGCGACCAGGCGCCCCACTGGTGCAAGGCAGGAGCTCCCTGACGTGGACGGCTGCCAGTCGCGCCGCTGTTGCTCAGCCCAAGCTTCCAAACAGTTCGCTCCAAGCCTGGATCCAACAACCCTCAAACCCCCCCCAATCAACACTGCATCACCAGCGCCCGCATCAGCCCAACGCGCTGTGCCATCCCCACGAACGATCCCATCTCCATCTCGCCCTCCCTCTCCCATTAAGAGCCCGCAGGATTCCATCACCCACGCCCGTGATTTCATTGATTCCCGACCTCCCCGACCCCCATCACACCTGCAGGCTCCTCCCCTCCTGCGCGCCTCGCCGTCATCATGCCTGGCCTCGTCTCAGCCACCGGCGTGCTGGGCTTCCTGGCCGACGAGGAGCCCGAGCTCAAGGTCTTTGCTCTCAAGACCCTGAACGATGACATCGACACCGTCTGGACCGAGGTGGCCGGCGCATTGAGCCAGATGTATGCACCAACTGCCCTCTGCCCTTGTCTCACTGCAAGCGTCCATGCTTGGTGTTGGCTAACGCGCCCGTGTCCCCAGCGAGGCCCTCTACGAAGATGAGAGCTTCCCGGAGCGCCAGCTCGCCGCCCTCGTCCTCGCCAAGGTCTACTTCCACCTGCAGGCCTACAACGAGAGCATGACCTTCGCCCTCGCCGCCGGCCCGCTCTTCAAGCTCGATGCCCCCGGCGAGTTCGAGGAGACCATCATCTCCAAGTGCGTCGACCAGTATATCGCCGTCTCGTCGTCGCGCCACACACCCTCCAAGCAGTCCAAACACGACATCGCACTGCCCAGCCTCACCACCGCCCTGGGTAGCGGCTCGCTCGACGGCTCTGCCTTGATCTCGCCCACCACCCCCTTCTCCCAGTCGACCCTCCCCTCCAAGTCCCTCCTCTCGCGCGCGTCGGTCGAGAACACAATCCTGGACCCCACGTTCCAGCCGACAAAGGAGGGGCGCTCCGCCTCTGTCGCTCAGATCGCCGACAGCGGCACATGGACATCGCTCGAGAAGGCCATTGAGCGCCTGTTCGAGGCCTGCCTCGACGAGGGCAAGTACCGCCAGGTCGTCGGCATTGCCGTCGAAGCAAAGAATCTCGATGTCCTCCGCCGGGTCATTAAGCGGGCCAGCGAGGAGGGGAAGCGGGACAAGGCTGCCACCCAAGAAGGGACCCAGGGCGCCGCCGAGGAGCTGATGGAATACGCCCTCAGCATATCCATGGACATTGTCCAAGAACGCGGCTTGCGCACTGAGATCCTGCGCCTGATCCTCGACCTCCTCAACGACATCCCGAACCCCGACTACTTCACCATCGCCAAGTGCGTCGTCTACTTGGACTCCGATGAGGAGGCCTCCTCGCTCCTGCTCCAGCTGGTCACCAAGGGCGATAACAATGCGGTTGCGATCGCCTACCAGATCGCGTTCGATCTCTACGACAACGGCACGCAGGAGTTCTTGGCCAAGGTCATCAAGGCGCTGCCGTCTGGTGAGCCGGCCAAGAAGGCCGAGCCCGCGGCCGAGACCGAGGGCACCGCCGAGTCGGAGCCGCTTCTCGAGAACCAGGAGAGCGCCGAGGACGACCTCCCCGAGGATGTGGCCAAGGTCTACAGGAACATCAGGTCCATCCTGGACGGAACCACCACCATCCGGCTGAACCTTGAGTTCTTGTATCGCAACAACCACACTGATCTGAGCATCCTCAACAAGGTCCGCGACAGCCTCGAGGCCCGCAACTCCATCTTCCACACCGCTGTCACGTTCTGCAACGCCTTCATGAACGCGGGTACGACGCACGACAAGTTCTTCCGAGACAACCTGGAGTGGCTGGGCAAGGCTGTCAACTGGTCCAAGTTTACGGCTACTGCCGCCCTCGGTGTCATTCACCGCGGCAACATCAGCCAGTCCCGCAAGCTGCTCGAGCCCTACCTCCCCAAGCAGGGCGGTGTTTCGAGTGGCTCCATCTTTAGCCAGGGTGGTGCTCTCTACGCGTACGGCTTGATCCATGCGAACCATGGCGCCGAGGCCGTCGAGTACCTCCGCGGCATGTTCTTGGCCGCCGATGAGGAGGTGATCCAGCACGGTGGCGCCCTTGGTCTTGGCATTGCCGGCATGGCCTGCGGCAACGAGGAGATCTACGACGAGCTCACCAAGGTCCTGTTTGCCGACTCGGCCTTGAATGGCGAGGCGGTTGGCTTGGCCGTGGGCTTGATTATGCTGGGCACTGGCAACGCCAAGGCTGTCGAGACGATCTTCTCGTATGCCCACGACACAAGCCACGAGAAGATTGTGCGCGGCTGCGCCCTCGGCATTGCCCTGATCATGTACGGGCAGCAGGAGGGCGCCGACGGCACCATCGAGGGCCTCCTGAATGACCCCGACCCGACTCTGCGGTATGGCGGCATCCTGACCGTTGCGCTTGCCTACTGCGGAACCGCCAGCAACAAGGCTGTCCGCAAGCTTCTCCACACTGCTGTGAGCGACGTTAATGACGACGTCCGCCGCATCGCCGTCATGAGCCTTGGCTTCATCCTCTTCCGGAAGCCCGGCAGCGTCCCGCGCATGGTCGAGCTCCTCGCCGAGTCGTACAACCCACACGTCCGTTACGGGTCCGCCATGGCCCTTGGCATTGCATGCGCCGGCACCGGCCTCGACGAGGCCATTGATTTGCTCGAGCCCATGATGAAGGACCCGACCGACTTTGTCCGCCAGGGCGCGCTCATTGCGCTGTCCATGATCATGGTCCAGCAGAACGAGGCCATGAACCCCAAGGTGACCGCGATCCGCAAGACCCTGAAGAAGGTGGTGGGAGACCGCCACGAGGATGCCATGACCAAGTTCGGCGCCGCCCTGGCACTCGGCATTCTCGACGCTGGCGGCCGCAACTGCACCATCGGCCTCCAGACGCAGACGGGCAACCTGAACATGGCGGGCATCGTCGGTATGGCCGTCTTCACGCAGTACTGGTACTGGTTCCCGTTCACCCACTTCCTGTCGCTCAGCTTCGTGCCCACGTCCATCATCGGGCTCGACCACGACCTCGAGATGCCCAGCATCAAGTTTCACTGCGCGACCCGCCCAAGCCTGTTTGACTACCCGCCGGAGCAGGAAGTCAAGGTGGAGGAGGGGCCTGCGCTGGTCACGACTGCCATCTTGTCGACCACGGCTCAGGCCAAGCGCCGCGCGCAGAAGAAGGAGCGGGCGCAGCGGCGGGAGAGCATGGACATTGACACGCCGACCGTGACCAAGACGCCGGCGCCGGCTGGCGACAAGATGGACGTGGATGAGGAGAAGAAGCCCAAGGTGGAGGAGGAGAAGGAGGAGAAGGAGGATAAGGATGAGAAGGAGGGCGAGGGCAGAACCGAGAAGGAGGGGTCGGCGGGGCCGGACGCCAAGAAGAAGGCTGAGAAGGAGAAGGTCGGGTACGAGATTGAGAACATGTCGCGTGTTCTTCCCAGCCAGCTCAAGTACATCAGCTTCCCGGTCGGGCGGTACAAGCCGGTCAAGAAGGTTAGTTTTCCGTCATGCTTTGTTTCTCGCTGGGTACAGCTAACATCCTTGCAGCCCACTGGTGGCCCCATCCTGCTCGACGACACGCAGCCCGACGAGCCCAAGACCCTGATCGAGGAGAAGCTCAAGAAGGTGACGACGGAGCGGGCCCCCGTGGCTGGTGCCGCAACGGGCGCGGGCGCGACGCCTCGCAATGCCGCGCAGTCGCTGCTCTCCAACTGGTCGTCGCGGGGTATGACGGCCGGCAGCAGCATCCGCGAGCTCAACGACCTCCTCCAGCTTACGGCGCGGGGGACGGACGACCTTGCGACGCAGCTGCGCGGGCTTAGCGACGAGGTGGCGGCTGCGAGCGGGAGCGGCGCGGCGGCGGCGGCGGGCGTGCTGACGGCCGTGGATGAGGATAATGAGGGCGACGTGGAGGCGCCGGTGCCCGGGGACTTTGAGTACTTTACCGATGCCGAGGAGGAGGAGGAGTGAAGGGGGTGTATAATATGTTTGTAACCTTGTACAAGATGAGCGAGGGAATAGACCAGCGGCGAGCCCTTGGGTTTGCAGATGCATGCCTTTCCTCTGCTGAGTGTGAGGTTTGGTGTGGTTCGTGAGGTGTGACGGGTGAGTGGTGGTGTTGTTGGTGGCCAATGGACTGACCCGACCACGTGTGTGGATCCATCCCCCACCGACGTCATCGTCTGCCGCGGCTCGGAGCGTTTCGACGCGCCAGCCGCAGGCATCATAAAGAAAAACGCAGCCTCACACGTTTTTGTCAAGCAACTGACTGTCTGGGCGTGCTTGACTCAACCCTTTACAAATCGTCAAATTGTCACAACGTCCACATCTCAGCTTTGAGACCAGCTTACACCACCTGCTTGGCTCACTCACCCACTCAACCACGCCACCACCATCTCACACCAACCCCCTCAGCGAACTTGAGTGGTACCCGCCTGAGCCAGCCCCTCCCAAAGAACAACCCCTCTCAAAACCAACCCCCCCTTCCCCCCACCCAACCATCCCCATCAACAAGAATAATCCAAGAAAGAAATGGCAGAAAAATACCTTCTCCTCACCACCACCGGCCCCTCCCACTCCTTCTCCACCCACCAACAAGTCCCCGTCAACGACCCGGAACAGACGGTGAAAGTCTCAAGCGACCTGATCGACGCGGAAGTATGTGTCAGAGTTAAGGGGTATAGGGGATTACCCCGGACTGCGCCGACGGGGTCGGTGTATTTTGAGAGCGGGGGGCATGCGGGGAGGGGGGATTTATATTCTATTGCGGTGAGGTTTCGGTTGAAGGACCCCGGGCTTGCGGGAAATGGGAATGGGAATGAGTTGGGAGAGGGGGGGGGGTGGGGGGGGGGGGGGGGGGGTGGGGGGGTCGGGGGGGGAAGGGCCGGCCGGGGGGGGGGAATGGGAATGGGTTGGGCAACGGGGTAGGGGAGGGGAATGGGTTGGGGGAGGGGAATGGAAATGAGAACGGGTTGGGGAATGGGGAGGGCGAGGGGAATGGGAAGGGGCTCGGGGAGGGACAGGAGGGGGGAGGGGATGGAGGAAACGGTGGGAGTGGCAATGAGCACGGAGGGGGAGGGGATAGCGGGGAACAAGCTGATGATCCAGGCGAGGAGGACTGGCAACCAGCGGACGAGGGCGAGGATTCCGACGACAGCAACTCGTCCACCTCCACCCCCCCACGCCCCGGCGTCCCCGCCACCGACCTCCAATTCGGCAACGACTTCGACCACCCGATCCGCGACCGCCTGCCCCCCGGTTTCGGCACGGCCCTTAACATCGTCAAGTGGTGGATCGACCCGGGCCTGGACGGCGACCCCTACGCCGACCGCCCCTATCTCTACGGGCCCGCCCTCAGCTCCTTCAACGCGGTGCACGTCGGGGGGGGCGAGTTGGACCCGGACAAGGGCGGGCTGTGGTTTGATGAGGGCGGGGATGAGGAGGGAATACAGTGGCGGAGGGAGAGGGGTGTTCCTGATGACGCGGCGGCGCGGATGAAGTGGGCGCTCAAGGCGGGGAGTAAAGAGGCCTGGACGTGGGAATATGGGCGGACGTACGGCGTGGATTTCTTCAACCCGTACATTGACTTTCATGAGTTCGCGTTGCGGTTGCCGGGGTTTAGTCTGCCGATTATGAAGTATTGGGATGGGCAGGGCTTGAGGTATGTCCTATCACTCTCTTTTTTTACTTTCATCACTGCCCCTTTTTTACTTCCAGTCCCGCCCCCTACGTCCAACCCGGCACTTTTACTCCCCATGACCCCGCTCCCACAGACACAACAGCACGATCAACTCTTACACAACCTTCCAGGAATCACAAGCCCAAGCGCTCACACCAGCTCAGATACGTCCTCCGCAACCGTGTCACAGGGCAGGTCTACCTCGTCGTGCTCTTTACGCTGTTGCTGGCCGAGGACGTCAACGAGGACGGTACGCTCAAGCCAGGCATGCTGGGAGCGGAGGGACAACCCCCAGACGAGGACAACCTGCCCGGGAGTGAGCCGGAGCTGGAACTGGAGCCGGACGAGGAGGATTTCAGCGAGGAAGAGGCGTTGAGGGAGGCGAGGAGGAAGACGGCTGGGGTGGGGGTGAGTGAGGCGGGGACGGGGGAGGATGATGTGGACTGAAGAGGGCAAGAGGGCAAGATGGCAGAGGATGGAGGAGGATGGGATCTCCGCTCATGAATGTTGCTGGTCGGCCGCTCACCGCTCACGTCGACGCGCAAACGATACCGGCTTAGATATGAATAGACGCTGTCATGCTCTTGTTGGTTGTGTTTACCCTGACAGCCGCTCTGACACCCTTATCTCTTTTCCTCACTCATGCCCCGCCGAGTTGCTTCACCACAGTCAGTCAGCATCACTCCCCACCCATCCCCACCACGAAGTCAACGGAAATAGGAAGAACTTACACTCGCAAACGGACTCCTCGCCCGAATCCTCCCCCCACAAAACACCAACACCCACGGCACGACCGTCAACGCCGCCGCAATCGCCCCCAACACCGCCCCCGCCTTGGCCTCGCCCAAATTATAAAACAGCGGCCCCGTCACCAGCGGGAACGCGCCCCCCAGCACATTCCGACAAAGCGACTGCGCCGCCAGCGCCGACGACGCGTACTTGTGGTACGTGTCGGCAAAGTAGTTGAACACGGCCAGATAAATCAGCAGGATGCCCATGGTCGCGCACACCAGGCCGATGGCGGGCGCGATCCAGTGGATCTCGGGGCGCGAGGTGAAGCCAAAGATGAAGAGCCCGATGGGGAGGAGCGTGCTGGTGAGGCAGGTGAAGTAGAGGCGGGATTCGGGGGCCGAGGCGGGGAAGTGGGTGCGCAGGAAGGCCCAGGCGCGGTCGGAGCGGGTGGGGGGTAAGGGGAGGGCGGCCGGGTGGGAGGAGGAGGCGGTTTTGC
Organism: Staphylotrichum tortipilum; assembly: GCA_033296695.1. Lineage (NCBI taxonomy): Eukaryota > Fungi > Ascomycota > Sordariomycetes > Sordariales > Chaetomiaceae > Staphylotrichum > Staphylotrichum tortipilum. The sequence goes on from MU855862.1 coordinate 14,066, forward strand.
CGAGGGGGGCTTCAATGTCGGCGTCGGCGCTGTCGCGGCTGCTGTCGGTCGGCGTCGGGGTGTCGTTGGGGGAAAGAGGCTGGGGGCGGTCGGCCCATTTGGGGTGGTGGAGGATGCGTTCCTGCCAGATGCCGAGGGCGGTGGCGAGGATGGCGCCGACGATGAGGGCGACAAACACGTAACCCGCTTCTTCGAGGGACCAGTTGTAAACGAGCTGAAAGACGAGCGGGATGGAGCCGAAGGTGAGGTACAGGATGCCCCAGGCAAAGGCGACCCAGAGGGAGAAAAAGAAGACGACGGACTCGGTGAAGAGGAGGTGGAACGGCCGCGAGACCGAGATGGTAATCATCTTGGCGAGCGACGCGCGGTCCTCGTCCTCCTTGACCAGCCACCGCACGCGGCGGAGTCCTCCGGGTCGCCGATGTTCCCCGACGGCCCTCTTCTCCCCTTCCTCGCCGTCGTCCACGACCGAGACAGCGCGGACACTCTCATCCTCGCCGGTCTCGACCTCCCACACGCCGAAATACCCCTCCGCCTCGAGCTTCTCATACCACTTGTTCAGCGCCCTGGCTTTCCGTGACAGCAGCACCGAACCCCTGCTCTCCCTAAAGAACACGACCAAAAACACCATCGTCACCCCTCCCATCAACACCTGGTGCCAAAAGATCCACTTCCACCTCCCCCCCTCCGCCATCCTCTGCGACATGACCGCCGCGACCAGCGGCCCAGCCCCCGTGCCCGCCAACACCGCCCCGCTAAACACCGCCATGGGGGTATTCCTCCCCTTGGCATCCCACATATCCGCAATAACCCCCCCAACCATGGTGCTAAACACCGACGCGCCCACCCCGACCAGAAACCTCGCGACCAACATCCCGGCGAGCGTCTCAACGACCCCACAAACCGCCTGAAACACCACATACACCACGCCCGCGGCCACAAACACCGGATATCTTCCATTCATTTCCGACAGCGGCGCCAACACCATCGGCGCCAGCCCGAACCCCAGGCAGAAGGTCGTTATCCCCGTCAGGACGCCCTCGAGGGACGGGTGGTCGGTCAGGCTCGCGCGGATTAGGTGCTGCGGCGGCGAGTATGAGCCCGAGGTGTAGGCCGTCAGCCAGGTGGCGATGCAGGACAGGGTGAGGAGGACGTATTTGCGCGAGGAGGGCCAGGTTTGCGGGTCCGTGTAGGCGGAGAGGTCGGGCGGGGAGGGGAGGGAGGGCGGGTTGGGGTTGTGGGTGGGGTGCCGCAGGGTGGTGTTGGCGGGGGGGAGGGGGGTGGTCCAGGTTAGGTAGAGGCGGGTGATTTCGCTGGTGGCGTCGATGGTGGTGGGCGTGGGGATTGTTGTTGTTGTTGTTGTTGTTGTTGTTGTTGTTGTTGTTCTTGTTGTTGTGGGGAGGGAGGTGCTGGTTTCGGAGGGGGGTGGAGGGGGTAAGGCGGTCCTGGGCCCGGGGTCCTCGTCGGCTGGGGGGGCATGGGTGTCGAGTGTCCCGGCCATGGTTGCTACGTCGTCGGTGCTCCCCACGGGAGACGTGGGCTGGCTTTGTCGTCGTGAAGCCATTGCGGGAACGTCGAGGTCGTGTCGCCGACGAGGAGGAGAGGAGAGAGGAAAGGGGGGGAAAGGAGGGGGGAAAGGGGGAGGAGGGGAAAGAAGTCGGCGGACGACGACGGCTGGTCAATCAGCTCCAATGTGCTCGGTGTGTTTGTCCAGCTGAAGAAAGAACACCGGGGGATTCCCTCAGGTTTTATCCTGGTAGGCACCATTTAGTGGCCGTGGGTGTGTCGGGGATTCCTCGTCATGTTAAACCCGGCGCGATGGGTCGCGCTTGGTGCTTGGTGCTTGCTTGGTACGGGGCCCACGAGGCCAACGGGGAGAGCAGCCCGGTGCGGACTAGGAGGGGGATCCATCCCGGGCGCTATCCCGTAGGGCCAAGGGCCAAGCCGGCGGAGAAGCACAGGCAGGCCGGTGCGGAACTCGCATCCTGCATTTGTCATGGCCGTGGTCTCGGCGCGCCCTTGGGAGACGTGCGATCTGCATCTGGGCCCCGCCTGGCCATGCTACGGAGGGAGGGAGAGGGGGGCAAGGGGCAGCACGGAAGCATGGAAGCGTCTGATGGCACTTGCATCTCTGGACGGGCCGTCGCGTGGAGGGGGGAGAGGGGAGCATCGTAAGCACTGTGTTGTGCTGTGTTGCTGGGATGGGCAGTGGTTGGTCGATGACTTGTCCATAGGTAAAGTCGGGGGGGGACTGATGAGACTGCGGGTGAGAGGGAAGCCAACCCCAGTGACGGCATCGGTGACGGCAGCCAGTGGCCGAGGCACAAGGAATGGGATGCATCTCCCCGCGCAGATACACGAGCCACAGGCCCTGATAGCGCGCTGCGGCGGTGATTGGGCCGTGGGCCAGGTTGGCTCGACGCTTTCCTGTTGTTTCCAGTCTTTTCCTGCCGTTTGGTGTTGTCGATGCGATGCCGCTGCCCCACCTGCGAGTTAAACCCGATTATTGCCAGACCCACTGTCGACAAGCCGGGCCAATGATAACTCATTGTCAAGTGGATCCATTCAGGCCAAGCCGCCCCAACCCCATCTCGACCAAAATTTGAACTGTCACTGCGTTTCTCAACTCTCCACATCGACACTCAGTCCCCACAACATTTGAAGCAGACCCAGCCATCGCCAGCTTTGGTCGAGGCCGCTGCTGATGAATCAAGCACCCATTCGCGACGACGATACGGGCTTTGGCACGTTATCACCGACTATCCCCGGATTTCCAAGCTCTGGCGTGGGTCCAGGAGCAGCCCTGGGGATCGGGTGGATGGAAGCGCAGGCCTCAACGACGACAAGGCACCACACACACACGCTCAGACAGGCATCATCCCCAGGTCACGCGGCAACGGTGACTCGACAAACGGAAAGGCATTTCCGGCTACCACGGTCAGGGAGAGAGCTCGCCATGTTCGCCATATTTACAACAGGGTCCATTTTGGCACCAACACACCCATCATCACCACCGCGCCCCACAGCAACAACACCCATCCGCCCCTGATTACCCGCCGATAAGACGACGACGGGAGAAACCGCCCCTTCCCCGACCCTCCTCCCAGAGAGCAAGACCAAGCACCCCGACCAGCACTCCAAACCCACAGGACTCCCCCCTTACGACAGCGTCGGGGCGCTGGCGGCCCACGGCGCCCACGTCGACGCATCCACCGACACGTCGCTGCGCTCGACTGCCCCGGGCGCCGTGCCGCTGTTGAGCAAAAAGTAGTTGATGTAGCTGGTCAGCTCGGCATTCTGGCTGCTGGGGAACTGGCAGTGGTTGTGCCCGCCGACCAGCGAGAAGCCCATGTTGTTGGGCACCCCGTAGCTCTTGTAGATGGTGCGGGCCGCCTTCATGCAGCCCGTCGTCGACACGGGGCCGAGCCAGTCGATGTTGTTCTCGAACGCGATCAGCCCGCGCGGTACGATCATGGCGGCCAAAAAGTGGTGGTCCTGCGGGATCGACGTCACTGACTTGGCATACTGGTCAAAGTTCTTGGAGAACCATGGGTTCTCGCCAATGATCTGGCCCGCCGTCTGGATGTTGGCGCCGCCCGACTTTTGCGAGTCGCTGATGCGCCAGCACGCCGCGCCGCCGGCCCCGGACTCCTGCGGGATCGTGAGCGCGATGCGGTCGACGAAGGCGCCCGTGATAAAGGCGCCCTTGCCGTTGCGCGAGCAACCCGTCACGCCGAGCCGCTTGGTGTCGATACCCGAGGCAGACGCGCCGACCAGCTCGAGCCCGTCGATCAGCCGGTCCACACCCCACGCCCACGCCGTAAGCGAGCCCGCCGAGTGCCCGCTGCCGAACAGGTCGTAGAACTTGCCTTTGCCGCGCGAGCCGCTGCCTGACTGCGCGCCGAAATCGTCGTTGCCGAACGTGATGGTCGCCACGTTGCTCGGGATCGGGATCGACGCCCCACCGATGCCGATGATGGCCGGGAAGGGCCCAGTCCCGGACGGCTTCTTGATCCCCGCCGTGAAGGAGATGGACTTGGAGCCCACCGTCACTTTCACCGTGATGCCGCTGCCGCTCATGGACGCCTCCACCTTGTCGGGCTTGCCAGGGTACACACCCAGCTCGTACTGCTGCATGATCTTGGAGATCTCGGCCCGTCGGCACTCGAACTCAGCCTTGGTCGTCACCTTGGCCCCCGCCGACGTTGTGAACGGGTCGGGCAGCTTGGCGACGTTGGCCGTCGGGTAGCTGTCCTTGGTCGAGCACGAGTCCTGCCGCGCAAAGATCTCGTTGGCCGGCGCCGCCAGGGCGAACGCAGCCCCCGCCACCAGGATTGCCGAGGAGAGATGGACCATTGTGTCGGATGGTTTGTTGTTTTGGGGTCTGCTGTTGTTGACTGACGGATCAGGTTTGAAGCACGAGGAGCAATGACGGAAATTGCTTCTGGTCGACGGACGGGATCGGTCGTTCGGAACCCCCTGGCCCTGATGATGCTGATTTCCCAGCCCGTTTTATACCGAAGCCGCCGAACTCCTTCTCCACGACCCAATGGATGAGCGGCGTGGGCCCTGTCCTGTGCCTGGCAGTTGTGATATCTTCCGGCTGCGTGGCTGCATTCCGGGCGAGATTAATTCGTAGGTCGAGCCATATTGGGCGCTCGACAATAGCCAGCGCCCTGGTTACCGTCGGTCGTGCCCTGCCCTTCCCTGCCGCCGCCCGAGGGAGCACCCGAGACAGCCTTCCACTCGCTCGCACCGCGTCTGGATATTGTGGCGGATTGGAACATTCCCCGCACCGCTCGCCTCGGCGTTCCGTCCGTCCCGCAACCGGGGATGGGATCCCGCGTGTTGCCCTCCCCCCTGCCCCCTGCTCAAGTTGTGGTCGAGGGGTGGTTGCCGTGCCAAACGACGTTGTTTTGCTCCGGTCCTCGACACAAAAACGCGGCTGCAAAGAACCAGCACCGGGAACCCTACCTTGGCACTTTGGATGATCATTGCTCCAAGCAGTTCTCCCAGGGGCATCCAAAGCCCGCGCTGGGCCAAGGGCCAAAGATTGGGGGCAGATTCGGGTAATATGGGTATTTGGGGCGGGGGTTGGGCCCCCATCGCTGATCAGACACGGGGGGGAGTTTCGCCCATCGGACCCTACTTCGGCCCCCCGATTGGCACGGCCGACTGGAAGACTGCCGAATGCAGCCACGGCGGCCCCGGACCCGGACTTGGTGGTGCGGCTGGGGTGCGGGGCGATCGGGCTTCTAGAGTTGTTCGTTGCCGCTTCGCTGGGTGGTGTCCCATCCCGCGCGCCGCTCATAGGTGGGAAAACTTGGGCGCCGTGAATTTGCCGATGCAGCCTTAATTTGGCCCTGGGGAGAGGGCGAATTTGGGATCGGGTGGATCGGTGGGTGGGATCTATCTCCTTGGTGTTGCTGAGGGAGGGCTGCGCTCACGCCGGTGTTGTTGTTGCTCTCTACACTGCGGCACCTCCTTCACGAGTATCGCACATTGTCTGTCCACGATGTCGTGGCGAGATTCATCGTATGCTTTCATTCCATCACTTTCCCTCGAGCTCATTTCTCTCCCACCCCCTGGTTCCGTCACCCCCAGGCCTTTCGGCCAGCACAGCCTCCCATGCCCGCCAAGGACTGGCAGGTCCAACGTGACATCGACGTCCCGGCAAAAGCTGTCATCCCACATCGGAGAGTTTGTACCAAGTAGCTACCCCAGACCGGCGGCCTGGGGCGCTTGATATGCCGGCATGCTGCATGAGCTACTGCCAGGGTCCTTCGTCGTCAGTGTCACATTGGCGCACCACGTCCTGCCTCCCAATGACACCGTGCTTGGCGTTCAGGAGATAACAGCTCCGGTGTTGCTTAATCCAACGCCAGTCTGGGATCTTCAGGGACAGCTCGCGGATCACGCGGACTGGTGGTGTTCTGCTAATCGGCGATGACCGAGAAACAAAATGTTCCTTGCACGGGCTCCGGCACTGAGAACCCGGGCCCAGCAGACTGATATAACCGCCAATATCGACACACCCCGGTTCATCTCGCCGTGTTTGTGTCGAGATTGCTCTGCGGAGGAATCAGCGCATGTCCAAATGGCCGATGGCGCTCGCCCGCAGCTCGCGTCTTCACCCCGAGACGCGATCTCACTCACCCATCCACGCAAACCGCAAAGTCTGAGAAACTCGTGGATCCAGCATCGGAAATCTTCTTACGCATAGTAGGATTACGCATCCGCCTTTGGCACGGGCATACACCGGCCGGAGGGTGTGCAGGAATAACCGCTGCCTGACCTGCTCGGCCCAGATATACCGCCGGCCGCCCAGACTCGCCATCCTCCGCGCCGAGCGTTCGCTCTCGACCACACATCCGACCTCCGCCATGGCTCCCCCCCTCTTGGCAGGCTTGGCCCTCCTGCTCGCCGGCCATGCTGCCGCCCACGGCGGCCTCGCCAACTACACCGTCGGCGATGTCTGGTACCGGGGGTGCGTACAACCTCCCGTTTCTCCGTCGTCACCCAAGCAAACTCACCCC
>MU855863.1:0-20498 GCA_033296695.1 Staphylotrichum tortipilum
GCTTTACTGAGGAAGCTCCAGGCTCCCTCAACGAGTGACTGACTAGCTGGCTATATACTTGCCGATTCCTCTGTCCTGGAGGTACCTTTGTACCTGGATCTCATGCGATGCCATCAATCCAACTAGATCTTAAGCGACGCCATCGATCCCTCTGGATCTATAGGATCTCGTGGGATCCTGTCGAGCTAACTGCTGGATTGATGCCAAGCTCCCTCGATCCCTAAATGATTGGCTGGCGGGGCGCTGCCTGCAGCCGCGTGGCCGTCTCAAACGCCAGCTCGTAACAATGCACCTCCTTGCTCGAGCCTCGCTCTTTTGATCCACACCGCCCCATCCCTGACAGAGTGACGGGCACTCGACGATGGAAGGGACAGAGCCTCAATCACACCCACACGCTCGCGGCCAGGATCCGCCGAAGCGCGCAGCTTCCCAAGACCCAAGCCCCGTCGCCGACCTCAAACGGATCAAACTCACTCATGGCCGTCTCCAACCTGCGGCGGCTGACTCGGAGACCCCCCCGAGGGTTCCCTTCCCAGAAAAGGTCTGCCAATCAATAATTAGCGGCCCCCAAGTTCCGCCTCGTGCGTGACCCAGACGGCGAAAAGCAGGTCGCTAACCTCAAGTCACCATGGCCAGCCTGCCGTTATCGAGGAACGAAACGGCGAAATCGAATTCAGAGTTGTCAACAACGATGGTGACCGGGAGAGCACCATCATCCTTACGGGTCTGAAATGCCTGTTCCAGAAGCAGCTTCCCAAGATGCCCAAGGACTACATCGCCCGTCTCGTCTATGACTGTGCCCATCTTTCCATCGCCATCGTCAAGATGCCCCTCGAGGTCATTGGCGGTATCACCTTCCGAGAATTCCGTGAGCGCGGGTTTGGCGAGATCGTCTTTTGCGCCGTGTCCTCTGACCAGCAGGTCAAGGGATACGGAGCCCATCTGATGGCTCATTTGAAGGACTATGTCAAGGCGACCTCCCCAGTCATGCACTTCCTTACCTACGCCGACAATTACGCAACAGGGTATTTTCAAAAGCAGGGTTTCACGAAGGACATCACGCTCGAGAAATCCGTCTGGATGGGCTATATCAAGGACTATGAGGGCGGGACACTTATGCAATGTTCCATTGTCCCCCGGATCCGCTACCTCGAGGTCGGCCGTATGCTCCTCAAGCAGAAGGAGACTACGTTGGCCAAGATCCGTTCCTTGAGCAAGAGCCATGTCGTTCATCAACCTCCTCAGCAATGGGCTAGCGGCGCCATCACTACAATCGACCCGCTCTCGGTCCCTGCCATTCGCGCAACAGGATGGTCTCCTGATATGGATGAGTTGGCACGGGTGCCGCGCCGTGGACCTCACTTCAACGAGCTCCGCCGTTTCCTCTACCAGATTCAGAACCATAAACAGGCCTGGCCCTTCCTTAACCCAGTCAACAAAGACGAGGTCCCCGATTATTACAACGTCATCACGTCGCCTATGGACCTGTCGACCGTCGAAGAGCGGCTTGAGCACGATTCTTATGCTGCCCCGAAGGATCTCGTCGCCGATCTCAAGTTGATTTTCAGCAACTGTCGCCAGTACAATGATGCAACTACCGTGTACACCAAATGTAAGCAGTAATCTCGCTGGCTCGGTATTTTTTACTGGAAAACTAACCTTGTTTTCGGCAGGCGCGGTCAAGTTGGAAAAATACATGTGGACGCTCATCAAGGAAATCCCGGAGTGGTATGAGCTGCTTGAGGACTGAAATGCTCTCGAGTTGTGTTTCGTTCTTTTTCGTGGAGTACAGGGGTTTTCCCTCGCGTGTTGGACATTGGTTTTGTGATATGCCCGCGTACCCTGGCCGTTTGGTCAACCCAGGTTCAGCCAGATTTTTCATTTTGCCCTGTTTTTGAGGGCATCCAAGTTTGACACCTCCAAGCCCGCCAGAAATATCACCTTGCTTCACCACAACCTTGCCTTGCCGCTCCGATGGTGGGAGGGGACTCTGCTTCGGATGACCAGAGGGGACATGTTTCGGAATGTAACGATAGAGGTTCTACTCGCAATTCACACTTTTTCCCCTTGCATCTTTTTACACGTGCTAAAGTGTCCCGTTCCGGCCCGCCCAGCAGATGTATGGTGTATGAGTGCCGGAGTAATTAAGTTTTGTTTGAGAAGCGATGGCTCCGCTTCATTGCCCCAGAAAACTAGTTGCTCAATCACTCTCGCCGTCATGCGCCTAACCGCCCCATCAACTGCTTGGGGTTAGGCTGCAAGCGACGAAGACGATTTAGCCCAGAGGAGGAGTAAGAATTAGTGCCGTATCCCATCCCGCCCCGGAATCTTGCATGGTACTGCAGACTTGAGAAGAAGTGCAAAATCAAGCTTTGGCAACGCCTGAGAGGGACGTCGAGAGAAACAGTTTCGACGACCGACGTATGCCGGACAAACTGATCGCAGCCATTATCGCAGTTGGTAAGCCGCTGGACCAGATCCTCGAACTTAGCGGTATGATGAGGTTGAATCATGATCCAGATCTTCCACCCGATCAGTGTGAGGTTGAAAGAGCGGAGGTTTGCATCCTCGCAATGAAACGCAGTCCCTGATGCTTCTTCACCAACATGTCCAAAGAGTGTAGACACCCCAGGGGTATCGCCAAGTTGTTCCACTTCAGAGCCCGAAGGAAAATAGGACTGAAGCTTCCTAGCAATGGAGCCAGAAAGAGGGCCAACATAGTAAGGGATCGGTTCCTTTGGCAGGTTCCGGTACAGGTCCTCGAGGTCCTGTTCCACATCCCCAGATGGTTTTGTGATGTTGGTAATGTCGGGAAGTTGTAATCCCTTCAAGAGCTGCAATCCCTCCAACGGGTTGCTGTAAGCTCCCAAATGTCTTTGTGTAACTGATGTACCACTTTGAATTGCGTCTCCAACCCGGGCCATTCTAGAGGCCGTACAGCATCGGCCAGCGCTGTGGACACAAGCCCGACATCTTCGACCAGCAACTTGCTGGTAAAGTTGCCATCTTGGATGAAAGTCTGTAGCTTCGGAATCAGATGTTCACCTAAGTCCGAGAGCTTGAGCGTGAAGCTCGGCTTCGGCACATCCTTGGGAGGAGGAGCGCCGGGGGGGGATGTCGGGAGGGGTAAGACGAGTGTCGGGAGATGTTTCCGGAGGAGCGTCTAGAAGAGCGCTGGGAGAAGCGCCGGGGCGGGGGGGGGGGGGGGGGGGGGGGGGGGGGGGGGGGGTGGCGGGGGGGGGAAGGCCGGGCGCGGGGGGAAGCAGGACGAGTGTCGTGGGGGGCAGCGGAACGAGTGTCAAGACGAGCGTCAAGAGGAGTAGGACGAGTGTTGAGAGAAGCAGTAGGAGATGCGTCGGAACGAGCATCAGCAGGAGCAGGACGAGTGTCGAGAGGAGCATTGGGGCGAGTATTGGGCTGAAGGGCATCGGAACAAATATCGGGTTGAAGGGTATCGGGACGAGCATCAAGAGGAGCACGACAATTGTCGAGAGGAGTGGTGAGAGAAGCATTGTCAGGGGCGTTGGGAAGACCGCGAGAACGCTGAGACGGGAGTGGTGTTCGAGCGACATTGCTAATGGGAGGCGAGTTGACACGAAGCGACGTGCTGGTAGGGAAGGGGTCGGCAATAGATAGTTAGTGCATTTATCGTCCGTCCAAATTCTTGCAATCGCCCCTCGAACTGAGAGAAACCTTTGAGGATAGTGCGCGCTAAGCTCTCTGTGCTGGAAACCCCAGGTTGGGGCCGTCCAACCTCTCGTCGTGTTGTGTGGGGGCGCCGTCGGCCATCTCGAGGAGTCTGCAAGGTATTGACCAAAGAGGTGGTTAAAAACTTGAGATTCTTGAGCTCCTCCTCGAAGCGCCGGAAGTCGGCTTGTGCAAGCCTGACAATAGAGGAGGGAAGGGCGATGGAGAACAGCTAACCAACAGCGAGGTCGTCGGCGTTAGTGTCGTGGCTCTGCGGCAGGTTCCGGGCAGGCCATTGTCAGTCCATAGGGAGGCGGCCCAGACCCACCACGGTGCTAATATATTAGCACCGTGGCAGGTTTGGTCTTGGTGCCAACAACTTGAGAGCCAGACCTGTCGCACCTGACAACGCTCTGGGACCAACTACCCGTGCTACCATGGCCAGCATGCTCCCCTCTGTAGGTAGACATCTATGCCATACAAACAAGTATTCCCCTGACAAGATAGACCAGGGCAAGCATCGAGCACCGCCCCATACTCGAGTCCACCTTGCCATGTTCCCTCCTGTCCTGCCCAGATACAGCATCCACACAGACAGCCACATCATCAAAACCCCCTAACCCCCAAGATGAGTGGCATGCAGTTGCCTCAATTAGCCCGACTTCAGACATGATTCAGACAGACACGCTCACAGCCAGACTCCCTAACCATTCAAGAGAGGCGAGGGAAAAAACCAACATGTATACTTCAACAGCAACCAACAACAAGAAAACAACACCCAAAAATACAAAACCCATCAATTCATCCAGACCGTCCGTCACCCATTGCATCCCCCGCCAAAAACGCCCCAAAGTTTCCAAGTGTGTTGTTTCCTCCCATCCCACCCCCCCGCCCTTTTCTACCCGCCCTCCGGTATGTCAAGCAAAAACAAAACAAAGGAGAGAGTTAAGTAGGTCGTTGGGCTGAGCTCCCCGCTCCCTCCCTTCTCCCCATTCTCCTCAACCCATCCACACATCCGTGGTAGGTCAGGGGATGGGGCGTAATAATGCTGATCTCCCTCCTCTTCTTTCTCCTCCAATCTGCTGGTTGTCGCGGGTGACTGTTGTGGGATGGACCAGTTCCAGCCATTCACTCTCCTCCCTTCCGCTGGCGACCACCTTCCAGTCTCCCTCGCTGCTGCTTCCTCCTGCGGTGGTGGTATGGTATGATGGTGGTGTTGACAAAAGAAAAAGAAGAAAAAAAAACCAAGCGCAAAACGAACGGCGCAGCGTAAAACACACTGCCAAATAAACGAACGAAGACGGGTATCTCCCTTCACAATCATGTCCCTCCATTCTCTCCCCCCTCCTACGCAGTCCTCTCCCCCCGCCCCCCCAACCCCGCAACAACCTTCCTCCTCACCAAAAACGGACTCGGCATCTCATCCCGCTCGGGATCCCACACGGCCGCCGGCTCGGCAAACACCGTCGCAGCGGCACTCCCGCCCCGATTCGCCGCGGCCGCGTGCTCCCTAAACGCGCGGACGGGGCTGCCATTCCCGCTTCCCGTCCCCTGCTGCTGGTTGTGCTGCTGCTGGTGATTGTGCAGGTAGTGGTGGTGGTGGCCGTACTCGCCGGCGAACACGGCGCTCATGGGGCGGCCGCCGGCGCGGGCCTGCTGCAGTTCGACGAGGGTGCGGCCGCGGATGTTGGGGTTGGATTTCGTTGCGGGGGAGGCGGTGACGGAGGGGAGTTTGTGAGATTGTTGTTGTTGTTGGTCAGCGTCCTTTTTGGCGCTGCCGAGGATGGTGGTGGCGGAGGGTTTGCGGGTGAGCAAGGGGGCGGAGGCGTCGCCGCCTTTGAGGTTGGCGGCCGAGGGGATCTTGGAGAGGCGCCGGTGCGGGCTGTTGCTACGGTCCTGCAGGGCGGCGGAAGAGGGTGCGGGCCGGGTGAGGTCGGGGGTGGAGGCGGCCACGGGGATGGTTTTGCCCTGCGGGAGGAGGAGGCCCGGCTGGGATTGCTTAGATTGCAGGCGGTGGGTGGGGAGGGATTTTTGGGCGTGGAGCTGCGGCCGCGCCTTGGAGGTGAAGGGGTTCTTGGAGGACTTGATCATGCGGGTGGGCGAGGGGGCTTGGATATCCGAGTCGGACTCCGAGTCGGAGTCGGCGGGATCCCAGCGGTTGGTGTCGGCTGCGGCGGCGGCGGCGAGCTGGTTGGCGACAAAGATGTTGCCCGGGTTGAGGAGCGGGGGTTTGCTGCCGGCGTTACGGCGCGGGGAGAGCGAGAGGGAGGCGATGGTGATGGGCGAGGGGGAGGCCATCTCGACGTCCATGGGGGTGTCGGCGGGGGCCATGGCGAACATGGTCTGCGCCCGCGCAAACGGCGTCCGCGCGCTCTTCTTGAGCGGGTGCATGGCCGGGTCGGGCGAGTCGGCAGAGAACTCAGAGATGTCGGTCGCTGAGGAGAACTCGCCCTCGTTGCTCCCGATAGACGAGTGCGGGTAGTCCGACTTGGAGATGGACGACGAGAGGTCATGGCGCCCGTCGTCCATGTCCTTGCGCTGCTGCTGGAGCTCCAGCTCGACGCGCAGCTGCACCTCGTGCTCAAACTTGCGCTGCAACTGCTCGATCTCCTGCGCCACCAGGCGGTCGATCTCGAGGCGGGCCTTGACCTCCCACTCGCGACGCAGCGACGAGTCTATCTCGTGGCGCATCGACGCCTTATCCTGGTCAAGTGTGGTCAGGCGCTGGTCCAGCTCGCGGATGCGCCTGTTGAGCGAGTCCTCCTTGCCCTTGAGCGCCCGGCTGAACTCGACCACCTCCTTCTCCTTGCGCATCAGGCGCACGACGGGCAGGTTGAGCAGCATGGCCGTGTCCGGGCGGCGGTCCGGGTTCACGCGCAGGCAGTCCTTGATGATGGCGAACAGCTCGGACGAGTAGATGGCGGGCAGAGGCGCGATCTTGCCCTCCTTGATCTTCTGGACCAGCTGGAAGTGCGTCTTTGCGTTGAAGGGCGGCTCGCGCGTGCAGAGCTCGTAGATGATGCAGCCAAGCGACCAAATGTCGGACTTGAGCGTGTATTTTTCGGCGGCGCAGATCTCGGGCGACATGTAGAAGGGCGTGCCGACGTAGGTGGAGGCGAAGTCATGCGACTGCATCACCTTGGACAGGCCAAAGTCGCCGAGCTTGACAGAGTTGTCCTCGCCGAGGAAGACTGGGGGGAGGGGGGGGGGTGGTTAGGATACACGTGTTTGGTGAGAGAGGAGTCAAGCATTGAACCTACCGTTTTCGGGCTTCAGGTCGCGGTGCAGAATGGTCATCCCCCCTGTCGGCGGCTTGGGCCGCGCCGTCGATCCCAGCCCGAGCACGGCCTTACCGACCTCGGGCGGGTCGACGCCGTAGTGGCAGCGGTACAGGGCGGTGACGAGCTGCGAGAAGATGCTCCAGACGAACGACTCCTCGGCGTACTGGTTCTTCTCCGACAGACTCCGAATGACGCGGCCGAGGTCGCCGTTCCCGCAGTATTCCATGTACAGATGCAGGTCTTGGGAGGCCTTGAGGTGCTCGCGGTGGTAGTAGCCGACGATGTTGGGGTGGCGCAGGGTCGACAGGATCTGGAACTCGGCGTGCAGCTGCTCTCGCTCCTTCTGGGACATCTTGAGGTAGCTGATCTCTTTCCGGCAGAGGATCATGCTGTCGGCCTTGCGGCGGACCTTGCGGATGACGCCGAAGGAGCCATGGCCTGGGGGGAGGATGGGTCAGCCGGGCCAGCACGACAGTCGGCAGTGAAGGGTTGGATCGAGGTGCGCACCAATCTTCTCCAGCACCTCGTACTTGTCGCTTTCCGACATGATGGCGACGGGGGGGGGCGACAGGCCTCTGGGTAGCAGTGTCTGTCTCTCAGTTGGAGGCGGACATGTGTTCCATAAGCAAACAAAAACGCTGGCAGTCTCGGAGAGGAGTGGCGACGGTGGTAGTCTTGGTCGTGGTAGTGGTCGTGATAGTGGTCGTGATAGCAGTGCTACTACTGGTGCTGCTGTGGTTAGTAGTGTCGCTCTCCCGAGGGCGCGGGTGGTTGCTGAAAGTTTGCAAATCGGCGAAGGAGCAAGTTGCAGGTCTCGGCTGGGAGAGGTGGCCGTGGTTGCACGCTGCAGTTCCTGAGCCGAGCCAGCGAATCCGGGATCGTCAGTCAACAAACCCCCAGCGCTGCCCAGGCAACCGTCCGCATGTGGCATGGTGCGAGAATGTGGGCCGTCAGGGGTGGATTTGCGGTGGGTCCACTGCCACGGACGGCGGCTCGGAATTGGCCGCGCACCATTGGCCCGGGAAATCGCGTGGTCCAATATGGGAGTCCCCGTTCGGCCCGTCGTCAGTGCGCGCCAGCTGCGAGATCTTGGTTGCAGGGAATCGGGCAGGAGTCACTGAGCTGCCGCCACCTGCAGCCGCCGTGAGTTGATTGAGACACTCAACTTGATCTTTAATTAACTTTCTCTCTCTTGCGAGTTGCCACAATTGACGAATCACCAACAGCGGGTTGTTGGGTGTCCGAGGGCCCGTTTCAATCTCCTGGCTGAATCCTTTTTTTTTTCTTTTTATATATATTTTTATTTGTTGCCTCCTCTTTCTTTATCTTTGCCACATTCGGACATCTTCGTGGCTGATAAAGCCACATACTCATAGAGACCATGGTCATCCGCAAGTTCGAGCTCGAAGCCAAGCTCAAGGATGACAACCAGCTCATCCGGAACGGGGTGCTCCGCAACGAGCACCCCCTGGACCTCTCGCCGGAATTCAACGACTTTCTGCAGGCCTGTCGTCGTGGCGACCTGAAACGCTGCCAGGAGTGCATCTCGGCCGGTGTCAACATCAACGCCAAGGACCAGTTCGACTACACCCCCCTCGTTGTTGTGAGTTGCCACCGTTTTTGCACCCGCAATCATCCTGATCCGTGGTTGCTGACTGAGACCAGGCGAGTTTGTGCGGGCATTATGAGTTGGTGGAATTGCTCTTAGAATCAGGTATGTACATGCTCACATAACATCTTCTCATGCCAGATCAGCCAAACTGATGACCCCCAGGCGCCCTGGCCGACCCCGACTCGTTTGAGCGGGAGCGTGCCGTCTACAACGCCCTCAACAACAAAATCAGGAACCTGCTGCTGTCCTACGACTACTCCAAGACGGCCGATCTCCTGCAGCCATGGTCCTCGCACATCGCCTCCCTGCTGGCCCGGGACACCCCGGCAACCTCTGACATCACCCTCTCCGCCGCTGCCGAGGACTTCCGCCTGCACAAGTTCCTCCTCTCAGCCCGCTCGCCCTACTTCATGCGCAAGTTCGCCGAGGCCCCCGAGACGGTCTACTGGAAGCTCCCGCACGCCATCCCCGTCGAGGCCTTCCGCGTCGTCCTGCGCTACCTCTACCTGGGCGACATCCCGCGCGAATTTGTCGGCCCGGGGAGCGACGTCGCCGAGGAGGACGTCTTCAAGGGCATCGACAAACTGTGCAAGCAGCTCGAGCTTGACAAGCTGTGGGAGGCGGTGATGTCCGTCAACGACCGCCGCCTGGCCCGCCAGCGCCAGCAGGACGAGGTGCAGCGCGCCCAGTCCCAGGTCGAGGAGTCGTTTGCCAACACGGTCCTCAAGCACAAGATTGAGGTCGACACGCACAAGGCCGCCGACGTCAAGTGGCCGCACCACAACGCCATTTTCGCCGACGTCATCCTCCGCGCGGACGAACCGGGGGAAGAAGACTCCAGCCCCAACCCACCCTCCACAACCACCACCCCCTCCACCATCCCCATCAATCCCGGCTCCCCGCCCCCAGTTTCCCCCCAACCCTCTCCGCGCCCGCGCCGATCCGTCCTCTTCCCCGTGCACAAACCCTTTCTGATCCGCAGCCCCTACTTCTCCACCATGTTCTCCTCCTCCTTCCTCGAGGCCAGCCCCTCCCCCCATCTCCACATCATCAAAATCGACTGCCCCCCGCCCGTGCTCGAGCTGATCCTCCGCTTCCTCTACACGGAAAAATCCGACTGCCCCCTCCCCCACGCCCTCGACCTGCTCTACACGGCCGACATGCTGCTGCTCGACAAGCTCAAGACCAAGGCGGCGGTCACGATTGCGACGCTCGCCTCGGGCCCGATCCTGCCGGGGGAAGTGGAGGAGCCGATTAATGTGTATGATGTGCTCCGCGCGGCGTGGGATTTGGGGGTGCAGAGGCTGGAGGAGTTTGCGGCAAGGTATCTGGCGGGGAGGTTGGAGGCGTATATTGATGAGGAGGAGTTTGCGGAGATGATAAAGGAGAGCGCGGGGCGGTTGAAGGCGCCGAGGCATGAGACGGATACGATTGAGTTGTTGGATGATATCAGGTATTATCTGTCGGAGAGGTTCAGGTTGAGGTTTGAAGGGGAGGGGTTGGAGGCGCTTTTGGATGGGGGGGATGTCAGTGCCCCTGGAGAAGGGGGGGAGGAAACCGGGGGAGTGGATGGGGAGGGTGATAAGAAGGCGGCTGCCGTGGCTGGTGGGTTGAGGACGCTGAATGGGGATGTGGTGGAGGACGAGTTTGCGTCGGACGCGGTGAATTATCAGATCTTGATGGACAAGATTGAGAGGATGCTGGATCGGTTGGAGCTGGGCGCCTGATATCTGAGGGAGTTACATGCGATGGTTTAGATGAGATTGCACGGCTGGTCGGCTGCGCGATGCATTACGGTTTATGCTGATGACCATGTACATTTATCTATTTCCGTTCATTTCAAGTTGCAAAACACGGGTGGTGAACGCCAAATAAGATGCCATTTCCAAAACTTGAGTCGAGTGCGTCCACGTCGTTATTTTATGTCCCTAGTCCAAACTTTTACTCCAAAAACACAACCGCCACCCGTCAGCAAGTACAACACCCCCACGCCCAACCCTCGGCCGCCAAATTCCTCGCCGGCCCCAAAATCTCACCGATCCTCTACACCGGCACGACGTTGTTCTGGTGGCCAAACACACAGAAACCGCCACCCTTGGCCTCCTCCTGCACGAACCCGACCTCCTCCAGCGGCAGCCTCTTCACCGCGCCCTCTGCCTTCTCCTTTTCGCCCAGGAGATACCGCCTGTGCCACGGCCCCACAAACATCCCCTCGGGGTCCGCCTCGTCACGCACCCTGCAAAACGCCTTCCAGTCGTCACCATACCAGTTGGCAAACTCGCTCGGCGCGACCGAGAAGGTCTTTGCCCAGTGCGGCCGCCCGCCGAGGTCGCGCATGAGCCACTCGAACGCGGCGTAGTAGCGCTCGGTGGCCTCGTACGTCGGGTCGCGGTAGTAGGGGCGGTACATAGTGGCGTTGAGGTACAGCGCGGGCCCGTCGTCGGGAGTGATGTCGAGGAAGGGCCGGTTGCCCCGCGCGGCGCTCGAGTTGACTGTTGTGTCGCTGACGCGCACCTCGACGGGGCTGTGGACCCAGAGGCCCTCGGCGCTGAAGGGGATGCGGTGGTCGACGTAGCCCGCGTCGCCGGGCTGCAGGCGGTTGATCCATGCGCCCAGGCGCTGGAGGGCCTCGGGCCCCTTGGCCAGCGGGATGGCCCACTCGTTGACGAATTGGCTGTAGAGGCAGTTGAGGAGGAAGCCCTCGTAGCTCGGCTGGCAGCCGCTGACGCGGGTACTCTCGCCGTTGCCGAAGCCGTAGTTGAGGCCAAAGACGAACCACTCGATCCAGGGGGTCAGGCGCGGGAACCAGCGGGCGACGGCCAGCAGGTTCTGGTAGATGATGTAGCCGAGCCGGCTGTCCTGGAAGCTGGTGGGGGGCCGGTGGTGGCGCACGCGGCCGGCGTCGATGTCGGCCTTGGGCACCTTGTCGGCGGTCCACACGACGGCGCGGCGCATGTAGGGGAACCACCAGACGCGCACGAACTCGGCCTGCTTCCACAGGACGTTGTCCCAGCCGTCGAACAGGCGCTTGTCGGCGTCGATGGTCTGGGTCCAGTCCATGGAGAAAGCCGGCACGGCGCGCAGCGTCACCTCGGTCACGACGCCGAGAGCGCCGACGGACAGCAGGGCGGCGCGGAACAGGTCGGGCCGCTCGTCGGGCGAGCAGGCGCGGGTCTTGCCGTCGGCCAGGGTGACCTTGAGGGCGACGATGGACTCGCTGACCAGGCCGTGCTGCAGGCTGCTGCCGTGGGTGCCGGTGCTGATGGCGCCGGCGATGCTCTGCTCGTTGATGCTGCCGAGGCTGGGCAGGGCGAGGCCGGCGGCGTCAAGGGCGGCGCTGAGCTGATGCAGGCGGATGCCGGCCTCAACAGTGACCAGGCCCGTGGCCGGGTCGAGGGCCAGGACCTGGCTGAAGTTGTCGAGGTTGAGCATCCACGACGAGGTGCACGTCATGTCGGAGGGCGAGTGGCCGGACCCGACGGTGGTCAGGCGGCGACGGCATTGGCGGGCGATCGACACGGCCTTCTCGACCTCGGAGAGGGACTCGGGCTGGATGAAGAGCTCGGGCAGCGAGCTGAAGGTGCGGGCCCAGGTGCGGTGGGTGTAGGCGGTGCGGGCGCGAAAGGGGATGGCGTCGGCGGCGTTGGTGGTGATGATGGCCTGAACCTCGGCGGGGAGGGTCGCCAGGGGGTTGGCGGCCGCCATTTTTGGTGGTGTTGTTGCCGCAGTGCGACAGTGAGGAGTGTGATGGAGGTGGTGAGGATCAGAGTGAGAGTGAGCTTTGGGGTCCGAGTAGAAAACCTGACCAACCCTGGTCACCCCGTTCGGCTGCACTTGAGATTCCGATAGATAAGAACCATTCGAGGGAAGGTATTGGATCCGAAACTCAGTCCTGGACCCTCGAGGAGTCCAGCGCTTTTGTTGGACGTTTTGGAGCAAGGCGTTCTTCAGAGACACCTCGACTAGAGAGGCACCCTTGTTGAGGAACTCTTGATGAATGAGACGAAGGCTCGGTCTCCTGCTCCGCAAATGCCCAATGCCCAGAAGGCGCAATGCCGTTTACAAATCCTGTCATTCCATCAACGTGGAGCGCGTCCCTTGGGCGGAGTGGGGTTGGTTGGGTTACTTGGGTGCTGGCGGGGCAGCAATGGCGGGGCAGCAGCTGCGGGGCAAACCGATAACGGCGATTGATAAGAACGGCAGCGCTGCATCACGATTGGCTTGTGTGGGGACAAAGACAACCCTAACCCTGTGGTTGCATTCCCCAGCCCAGGAACACCAACTGCTTTGCCACCCACGCCGCACGCACGTTGTTGAAGTCGTGTCTGGGCTGTGTACCTAATCCACTCTGATGGGGCGATCTCGCAGCACAAGAGGAAATTGTGGTGAGCAAGGCATCCTTCACCAAACTCCGCAAAGACCAGCAAAGACGCTGTTTGGCGGGCGTTGGCGGGGCAACCACGCCTCGCGGGCAACTCGCGGCTGGGCATATGCCGTTGACGGACCGGATGGATCCCGCTGTGCGCGTGGGACGGTTGGGGGGAGAGGCGGCGGCGGCGTGGGTGTTTGAGGATGAGACGAGATGGCCGGGTTTCTAATTCGGATTCAGATTCGGATTCAGATGGCCGTGCGGCGCGGGCCGGTGTGTGGGTGGGATGGTTGGTTCGTACGGCGGTCCTGGTTCGAGACGCGGTCTTGGTTTGGGACCGGGAGGCAGGGCTGGGAGATGGTTCGCAAACAAGAATCTCGAATCTCGAACATCCAATTATAGCCGTCGAGTTTGTTCCAAGGCAACCAATGGGGTAACCATCTAAACTTCCTTACCCAACAATGACAACGTCCACACCAGCCGATAAACCAACACCGCCCGCCCGGTTTCTTTTAAATCAAACCCCTTTGCGCACTCGACGTCGACCAGCTGACAACTCACCTGCCAGCGCGGGCTGAAACAAACAAGATGGCGGTAACCCGCCCTCTTTGTGTTTTGCTTCGATTTCGATATTTGCCAACCCATCAAGCCAACAGCGACCAGGCCGAGGTCTCGACCCTCCTGACCGAGCCCGCGGCGTTGCTAACACAGCAACCGCTTGCCAACCAGGCCGTGACCACCTGGGATGACCTCTTCCGCGGCGTATTTGCGACTAACGCCCCGTCTCGTCGTCGTCGGCCAAAGCAGGTCTGAAGCAGGCCGTCGTGTTGGGGGCGGCCGGGAGTTTTGCCGCAGCCTCCTGACGTGCTAAGGCCGAGGAGACGAAGTCGTCAGAGGGGACTGTTCGGTTGCGTATTAATGGACGCCGTCTAGCCCCCGGATCTCTGCACCCATGGAGTACAGGAGTTCCAGCTCGCTCTCAGACTCTCAACTCCTGACTTACCAGACCCGAACCTTGTCCAGCCGGCTGGCCCAGCTGTCGACCAGCTTTGATATTCATTTCTTCTCGACTCCCCTGTGGATTTGATCCCCTTACCCCTCACCAGTCTCCCTCTGTTCCTCAGAACCTCCGAAAATGAAGGCCAAATGCCGAGGTTGCCACGGTAAGTGCTCCAGCTGCTCTTGTCAGATTAACCTGCAACTAATCGTAACCTGTATCTATGTCCAGAATTTGCCAATCACGCGTTTGTATACTGCAACGAGTATAGAATCCACAACGGGTTCACGCAAGATATGCTCCAGAACTTCAATAATAGGCACCAAAAACCCAAAGTTCACTGGATTTGCAACCCGTAAGTGCTCGTGTGGATAGGGCCTGGTTCTGAGCTAACGAGGCCGCCCATGGGGCATGGCAGGTGTTTCCAAAAAGCTAAACGGAGAAGAGAGGCCAACTTGGACTCCCGCGTATGCGCGGAATGCGAAGGGGATTCACTGGACTACGACTATGTCACAAAGTGGGGATATAACCCAAAGACAGAAACGTATGAGTACCTGGGCAAGGAGAAGACAAACAACAAAAGTCAGAGATTGCCGCTGAAAGCTGCTCGCACGGGACGCTAAGCAGCTGGACTGCTTCCATGTTGATACCGGTAGAGTATCAGGGCTGAGAACATTAGAATGAGAAGGCAAATGCAAATGGCGATGAGCATGTGAACGTGAATGAGGAAGAGAATAGAAGAGAAGTGACATGTCAAGTCTCGGCCAGCAACCAGCTCCCGTCTTGGCCGGGGTCTTCACCCCGCCGGCAGAGGAGAGGTTTTTGGCGGCTGTGGGGGCTGTTTGGGTCTTGACGGTGGGCTGGGTCTTGTTCTCGGCGGGCTGGGTCGTGACGGGGGCGTGCTGGGTCTTGACGGAGGCGGCCGCGGCTTGGGTCTTGGGGGCGGCGGCCTGGGTTTTGACGGGGGCGGCGGTGAGCTGGGACTTGACGGCGACGGTCGCGGCTTGGGTCTTGATGGCGGCGGGCTGGGTCTTAACGATGGCGGCGGTCGGCTGGGTCTTGACAGGGGCGGGCTGGGCGGCCGGCTGGTTTCTCGTCGAGAAGGAGGCGGTGGTCGGGGGGGTGATGGTGATGGCGGGTTGGTGGACGGTTGTTGGCACAGGGGTGAGGCGCTTCTGAGGGGCGCCGGCGGCAGTGGCGGATGTGGTAGTGGTTGATGTGGTGGATCTCGTGGTGGCGGGGACCGGGGGAGCCGTGGTGGAGGTCAGTTGCATGCTTGAGACATCGGTCGTCAGGCGGGTGACGGCCGCGAGGCTGCTGCTACTGCTGCTGCTGGAGGTGCTGCTGCTGCTTGGGGTGTCGGCCGGAGCAGGGAACGTCTCTTGGGCGACAGGCGGGCAGACCGAGGCGGCCTTGCGCACAGCTTTAACTTTCTCCCGCCTCTTACTGCAAAACTTGCATATTTCGCCCGAATGGCTGATGACATCGGTGTTGGCATCCGTGTCGTCGCAGGGAATGGCATCGGGATCATCACCAACGTTCTCACAATACTCGAAGATCTTGAGGTTGATGAAGTGGCGGCAGATCATGTCGATCCGGGTGTATTTGCACATTTTGTGCCGTGCTAGGGCTGGCGGTTCTTTTCGAGCAGAAGGTGATGAGGTGGCACAACGGAGGCTAGCAAGCCCGGGGGCAGTGTCGATGCTCATCTGTAGGTAGCTTTTGCGGTGGTGCCGTGTGTGTGCTGTGGATGAAGGGAGAGGCTCGTACCATGGGCAAGAGGACTTTTATGATCCCCGAGGAGTCAAACTCTCGGGGGGTTGTCCAGTCCTTGGCCTGAATCACGACGCCGTTGACAGTAACGCGACCGCCCCCTTGCCTCCATCACCTCCCACGCCCGAAACAGTAGTGACCGGTCCGCCAACGCGGTCTGGCGCAATGAAAAAAGAAGAAAGTGGGGGGCCGCGTGGCCCTCATTGGGTTTACTACGATTTCCAGCGTGTGTTAATCGTCAAGTCGGCCAACGTCCCGGCCTTCTTGGCCCAACGTGCGTCGTTCCTGAGACAAGTGCTGGTTGCCAGCCAGGATGGAATGTTCAGCTGCGTATTAATGCACCTGATGTGGCCTTCCATATCTCTCCACATAATTATTTAACCCCGAACTCAAAGTTCAACTGACCTGACCATCTGGCCCAACTGTTGACCTCCTTCTTCCATTTCTTCTCGACTTCCTGTGCATCTGATCCTCCGCACCCCCCCTCCCCCCCCCTCCCCCTCCAACGGTCCTCTCTGCTCTCCAGGAGTGCCTGAAAATGAAGGCCGAATGCCGAGACTGCAAAGGTAAGTACCCCAACCGCTCTTGACCGACGTACCTGCAAACTAACCATGACGTGCACTTATGTCCAGGGATGGCGGATCAAGTGGTCATATACTGCGACAAGTATCATAACAAGACCACCAGGTTTGTATCGTCCAAGCTACAATCCCTCGACGACGACGGCAAGCCTCACGTGCACTGGATTTGCTACACTTAAGCACCTGCGCAGATCGAGCCACGGTGCTGATAGCTAACAAGACCGGCGACGGGACGCGGCAGCTGCTTCAAAATAACCAGGAAGCGAGAGAACCCCTATCTCTTGGACGAAGGCAATGGTGAGTCGCGGATATGCAACGACTACGAAGGGTATTCGGACCACAGGTTTGTTACCAAGTGGATATATGACCCGATCAAGGGGGCTTATATGTACCGGGGCGAGGTAAAAACACGGGAAAGGTGCGAGGAGGAGGACTCGGAATGACGGACAAGGGTCGAGGGCCGGAATCCTGTGACGAAACATGCATCACCAACCCACTCGGTCATACAGTCTCTCCCAAAAGAGTGTCGAATTGCAAAGTCAACCGACTTTGCAACCCAGTGGGTTATATATGGGCCACGGCACCGCTGTCCTGCTTGTCATGCTGTGACAAACCCGCTCTCTGGGGCAACAGGCAGCCGGATTGCCTTCAAGTTCTTGATGAGGGCCATGAATACCGGGGTAGGGGTGTAGGGTTTAGGACTAAGAGAGACCGAGAAAAATGAATGAGAATGAAGATGCTGACGTGAATGAGAGGGGGGTGAGGTAGAAGCATCCTGTCGAGTCTCGACCAAGGAATCAGGATAACCACCAGCTGCAGTGGCCGTAGTTTGAGGTCAACCCCCCAATACTCTGGACACCCAAGTGTACCTACCTCATCGGGATATTTCTATGGCCGTCGAGCCATCAGGCTTCCAGAGACAACAAGACAACGGGGTTTCAGCAGGGAAGACTCGAAACTAACGGGCTTTGAACAAGAAGAAGTAAGACACATAATTATTACCTTCCAAACCGTTCCAAAACAACCAACTGGGTATCTAACCCCCCCGACCCGGCAATGACAAACAAACCGCTCCCTACCCCAATGTCCCCATCAACCAACGAAACCAACGGACAGCGGCGTCGTCGACCAGCCGACAACCTCCGCACCTATTTCCCATCCCATCCACCCCTGGCACCCAACCAACAACCCCTTCGCCCCCGTGCCTGACCAACAGTCCCCCCTTAGTACGTAAATAGCACCCCCCCGCCCCGGGATCGTCAATTCACCCCCCCTCTCCCGCGACACCCACCCTCGGATCCGCCGCCGTCGGCCCCGACGCCCTCGTGCGCCGGGGCAGCCTCGGCGGCAGCGGCCACTGCCTGTCCAGCAAAGGCGGGCTCAAAAGCGGCGGCGGCGGCGGCACGCCCCCCTCCCCCACTGTCATGCCGGCCACCCGACCGGGGCCGCCGGGGCCGGTCGCCGTCTTGGTCCCGCCTGCAGAGGGAGGTTTGGTTTGGGCCTGGGCCTGGGTCTGGGTCTGGGTCTTGGACGTGGTCGGGTGGGCCGGGAGCGGGCGCCGAGTGAAGGAGGGAGGGGTTTGGGTGGTGGGAGGGAGTTGGGTGATGGGTGGGTGTTTGGTGGATGGGGATTGGGCTTTGATGAAGAAGGCTAGTGAGGGCCTTGGGGAGGAGGAAGAAAGGGGGATGGGAGCGGAGTGTGGGTTGGGCACGCGTCCGGTGGCTGGGGGCAGGGCGGTGGTGGAGGTGGGTGGCTGCGTCGTCGTGGCTGGGGGCGGGGCGTTGATGAAGGAGGCGAGTGAGGGCCTCGTGGAGAAGGAGGAGGGTATGGGAGCGAGCTCCGCGTTGGGCAGGTGTCCGGGGGTAGGCGGCAGGGCGGTGGAGCAGGTGGGTGGGTGCGTCGTCGTTGATGTGGCCCGCGGGGGCCTCGTAGAGGAGGAAAAAAAGGATGAGGAGAGGGGTGTGGCCAGCGGCGGCCTCGTAGAGGAGGAGGACGATGAGGAGGAGGGGGGTGTGGGAGCGAGCTGTGCGTTGGGCAGGTGCCCGGGAGCCGGGGGCAGGACCGTGGAGGAGGCAGGCGGATGTGTCCTCGTCGTTGTCGGGGCGGAGGAGGCAGGGCGCTTTTGCGCCGACACAGGTTTGGTTGTCGTGGCGATTCTCGCGGGAACAGCTGCTGAGGATATAAGAATGTTTCCAGGTTTGGGCAGAATAACCTCGACGTCTGCGCGGGTGAGGCTGTTGTTGTCGGGGATTAACTGGCCCCTGATTCGGGCTCGTCGCTCCCTAGAGGCACACATCCTGCATATGCTGTTGAAGTTGCAGGTGGTGGCGATGTTGCCAAACTCTCCTTCCGCCTCGTCGCAGGGGTCGGACCTGTCGCAGTAGCCCTTGATGTCGAGGTCGATGTGGTGGCCACAGACCAGTAAGGTTGCAGTGTATCGGCACATTGCGTGTTCTGTGTGCTCCGGGCTGGCTAGGGTGGGTGGCTTTTTGTCTTTCCCGGGGAGAACGTAATCAAATCGTCGAGTGGGGATTGAATAGCCAGAGGACGGTTCCAAAGCTGGGAGGTTGTGGTGCCGTGGGATGATGGTGATCTAGCACGAGGGAGAAGACTTTATGGCACCCAACTCGAACCACGAGAGTTGTCCTCTCCTTGCCTTTAGCGGCCATTGATCGGCCGCCCCTTGATGCATCGCCGGCCCGAAACGGTGGTAACCAGCCCGCCGGCGCGGGCCGAGGCAAGAGACGAGACGGCCGATGGGGGTGGCCACCCACCACGGCCGTGCCGGGCGTGGCCAGCAGGGTCGCTAGCTACGCTTGTAATTGGCGAGAGGTGTTGCCGCGACCTTCCGTACTGTAGGCGGTGGCTGTGTATTAAAAGAAGCCCTTGGGCTCCAGGACTTCTCATCCCATTCCCTGACCCTTAGGTCTTGACTTGCAAGTTCCAACATTGGACAGTTGGCTGAACCAGTGCGTTGAATATTTACATTTTACGCCTTCCTCTCATCCCTCCCCTGTCTAGGTTTCCCAACCTCCATGAGGACCAAGGGGCGATGCCGACATTGCAAGGGTAAGTCCCCAGCAGCATGGGCTGACAATAGTTGGCGAAAACTGACCAGTGCCGTCACACTTATCCAGAGGACGCTGGTCGAGCCGTCGTCGTCTACTGCGACAACATCTACCGCGTCGACGACGAGTTTACCTGGGCCGTGCTCGAGAGCGGCTATGTGCACTGGATGTGCAGCAAGTAAGTGGTGGCATGGATCATATCGTGGCTCTGTGGGCTAGGCTGACAACGGGGCGCGGCAGCTGTTTCAAGCAGCGGAAGAAAAGGAATCTGGCGGCGACGTGTGCGGATTGTGACAGTGGAGTGGTCCATAAGTTTGTCACCAAGTGGGAATATGGTGCACACGACAAGGTGTATGAATACTGGGGCGAGGAAAGGACCAAATTTAAACAGAAGGAAAAAACTGGCGCGTGATGGCGAGGCTGGATCTGTTGTCGGGGCAGCAAGGCGTTGGGCCTCTTTTCCTGAGATTATGAGAATGAGAAGAGAAGGCAAATGGCAATGAGTGTGCGAATGTGAATGAGAAAGAGGGTGGTGTGGATGCCTCGTCTCAAGTCTCGGCCTGAAAAGGGGTCGGGGTGGCCGCCAACAAGGGCCGTCGTGGTTTGAGGTTAACCCGCGAAAAAGATCCAAGCCCCAGACACCTTATTTAGACCTCACAAACCAGGCAAACAGGTTTAAAGGACACACAAAACACGCGAGTGGACAAGTCCCTACGGCACACGAGGTTGTACCCAACAGGGCCGAAGAAACGAAACATGCAACCAGCCTCACTCGCCTGCCCTGTACAACATGACATGACATGACATGACACCCCCTGGAAAACCAACAACCGAAGAAACACCCGGAACCAACAAACCCAAACACCCCACTCCACCTGCCCACCCGCCCCTTAGCAAGGTATACCATCCATCCTACGCCTGTCTCCCAGGCGGCCGTCCACCAAACAAAACTCCCCAACCGTCCCGTCTACGTGCAGATCAGCCCGCCCGACCATCCCGCCCCTCTCCACTCGCCTCCCCCTTCCCCACCGTCCCTTCCCTGACTCCCCTACCTCCATCAGTTCCCCTCCCCCTCCTCCCTGGCTCCCCTCCCCCCACCCCCAACGAACACCCCCAACGAACACCCAGGT
>MU855864.1:1250-20390 GCA_033296695.1 Staphylotrichum tortipilum
GGGGGGGGAGCAGGGGCCGTGGCTGGCTGGCTGGCTGGCTGCCCGGGTTTGGGGCGGAGGAGTGGGACGGAGACGGAAGACCGCTCGGCGTGGCTCGGAAGTGGCTCAGCTTGGAGTTCCCTCCGAGGTTGAGGTTCAGAAGTGGAGGATTGCAGAGGGGTATGCTGAGAGGTGACCACGCGGAGTGATAGCGGCCTCTAGTTGCAGAAAGGCAGGTGAGTAACACCCAGTCTTGGCACCGAACCCGAAAAGAGCAGTCGCAGAATGAACCAAGAAAGATGGCACGCGACCTGGGCCGAAACCGAGAAAGTGTTACACCACGCACGAGACGACAGAGAGATCACTCGACGAATCAAAACTGGAGTTATAACACCCTCTCTTCTCAAAGAACGAGCGAGGAAGCTCTGCTCGGCAGGTGAAGTGAGTGACCTCGATGTTCAAGCAGCGGCAACACTACTAAACGGATGGAAGGATACGAATCGGAACCGAGGAAACCCAGATGCTATTGCGGTCTGTGGACCTCCTGAGATACGGCCTGTTAAGCTCTGTCCGAGGTCCAAGGATGATGATGCCCTCTATCCCCAGGACCCTCGGCTCCCAACACACACCTCCATCGCCAACTCTAACACCCAAAAATCCCGTTTTCTGTCTGCCAGGTATCTCTAACCGCTCGCAGGGACCGACCGAGAGAGGATGCAAAACCAAAACAGCCTACTTAAACCAACCAACCAACCAACCAGTCCGGGTAATCGTGTCTCTAACCTAACCCGAACAAACCCCTTTCCCATCATGATTCATCCATGTTGAATAGGTATCCTGTGTAATTCATGCCGTCATACCCGCCCACCCGCCTGCCATCCGATGATTTCTATTGCCCCACCACCGCCCCCTCTGCCTCTTGAGTCTCCCAGCCCGGCCCAGCCATAGCACATTTTCGCTTTGCTCCATTTTTACTTTCTTGTTTTCTCGCGCACTTGGGTATCAACCGAACCGACCGACAACAAAACATCTGGTAATCCATCCACCCACTCACTCATTCTCTCCCTCTCTTCCCAGCATTGCCCACACCCCCCTTCACCTGAGATCCAAGATCCCAACCCCCCTTCGATGCAGCATATTCAAGCCCCTTCCTCACCCAGCACCGTCCCCCGGGAGACTTCCCTACCGATAGCCAGTGTTCCCCAGCATATCGTCCCAGTCCCCCTGCATGCTCGGGTCAGTCAGCATCTCGTCCATCATGCCGCCCCCCTGCTGCTGCTGGTGCTGATGCTGATGTTGATGCTGCGCCATCTGTTGATGATGGTGCGGATGATGCGGGTGCTGCGCCATCGGCTGGTGGTGGTGGTGGTGGTGCTGGCCATGTCCGTGGTCCATACCCAGCATGCTGGACGTGCCAAACATGTGCGCCGCCGCAAGGCCGTGGGCGGTTTGTTGTCTCTGTCCCTGGGATTGGGGTTGAGGTTGAGGTTGGGTTTGGTTTTGGTTGTGCTGCTGCTGCTGCATGAGGTAGGGCGGCGGGATCGGCTCGAGGAGCTGCCCCTCGATGCCGGCGTACATGTTGGGGATGTAGAACTGCATCGTGTTGTGGCCCTGCCCGGAGCCGGGCTGGGAGCCCTGGCTGCCCGGGTGGTGGCCGCCGCCAGGGTCCATCAGCGGCTGGTTTGGGTAGGCAAAGGGGTCCTCCGAGGGGAACATCATCGCGTCCATCTTGTACAGCGGGCTGGCTGGCCCGCCCGGGGGTTGGCCTTGGTGGAGGCCCTGGATGTGCGTTGGGATGGTGCCCCGCGGGCTACTTGTTGCGGAGCTCGGGCCCGTCAGGGGCATGTTCATGGGAAGAATGTCGTGGAGGTTGGTGAAGTTCTGCCCAGACAAACTGCCGTGCTGGAACCCGATGGCATCGAAGGAAGCCGTTCGCTGCGGGGGCGCCCGCGCTTCTCGCCGGAGCAGCCCGATCGGGCGGACCATCTCCTCTGACCTGCGCTGCGGGACCACGTCCTGGAGATCTGGGCGGCTGGGCAGCGACGCGCTTCCCGCTCTGGGTCCCTGTGTTTGGGCTGGGGCTGCTCGCTTCTTCGTCGGCGTCGGTCGTGTCCCGGGGTTCTTTACTCGGCTGGCGAGCTGCTCGAAGAGGGGCTAGATGCTGTCTGTCAGTGTCCATCCTCCGTCTTGGTCACTTGGGAGGTACAAAGTATTGGCTACATACCCCGAGAGCTGCCGTGATACGATCAGCCGCCAAGCTCCGCTGCGCGAGACCCGCGATAACATCTCTGCCCGCGTTCGCGTCCGCCAGTATCTCGGCCGACCCCGGCTTGTCCGGGTTCTCGAGGACAAAGAAGATGAGCGAGAGGATGGCGAAGAACTCGGTGTACAGGATGAACCAGTACGGCCCGATGAGCACCGACTGCTTCTGTATCTCGATGCCGATGTGGATGATGTTGCGCGACACCGTGATGCCCGCCGCGGCGCAGTTGTAGTACCGATCCTCGATCTTCTTGCCCGCCGTCAGCCGCGGCGAGATGTAGTGCAGGAACGGCCTATAGAGCATCATCTGGACGTGGGCGTATCCAAACCGGAGGAGAGTGCGGACGCTGCCAGCGACGAAACAAAGCGGGGGAGGTTCTCTCGTTAGCACACGGTTCCGAGGGGGCGCTCGCTGGGCAATAATGTGTGGGCAGCTGCATACCGAACAGCCTCGATGGGGCCGTCATGGCTGGGACGCCAGTAGTCGGGGAGCCGGGCCTGCCACTCCTGCAGCTCGGCCTCGATGGCCTGGACCCGCGAGTAGTTGATCATGAAGGTCTGGTTCGACCGCTGGCCGCCCGCCATGCCATCCTCAGCTGCACGCAGCGGGTAGATGTCTCGGACCACCCGCGCCAGGATCCGCATCAGCCCGTTGTGCGCGTTGAACGCCTGGAAGAAGGACGGCGTGCCCGGCGGCGGCGTGCGGATGGCGTCCTCCGTAATGTACTCGTCGTCGACCTCGGTCGGGAGCGGCTGGTCGACGTCCTCGTCGTGGAGCAGCAGGGGGAAGCCCAGGATGGCCGACACATAAAAGTCCATCTGCCGAATGACGTGGAACACACGCCGCCGTGTCTCGTCCTCGATCGGCGTGATCTTGTCGTGCGCGAGGTGGCGGTGCAGGCCCATCCGCAGACAGGACCGGAGGGCGATGCCCAGGAACGAGTAGCAGTCGCTGATGTTGGATGTCGCCTGCAGGAAGAGGATGGTGTAGACGAGCGCCTGGAGGGACGCCATGTCCCGGCACTCTGCGACATCTTGCAGGATCAGCCGCGCGGATGTGTAGTATTTGACCCTGGAAAAGAGGCCCGTCAGAAACGAAGAGATAAAGGAGAGAGAAAGCAGGGCTACCAAGCCTCACTCACCCCTCTTCCACCGCCGACTTGTACGTCACGGGCGTCTCCGAGACGCCATCCTGGGAGACGTTGTACACGCAGCCCAGCGCCAGCACCGAATACAGCAACCCTAGAAACCTGTGCTCCTCGCCGCCCCACGACTCCTGCGGCATCGCGTACAACTTGTCGAGCTTCTCATAAAACGACGGCTGGTGCACGACCCTCAGGAGGCACGTGGCGCAGTCCAGCGAGTAGTAGCAGAGCGTGCGGACCCTCTCGATGGGCGGCAGAACGTAGGTGGTCGAGGTACTCGACTTGGGCGAGTCGAGGCTGAAGAGGCCGGGGGGGAGGGCAGGGCGCGGGAGGAAAGGGATGCGGTATTCGTTCCCCAGCAGGCTCTGGAAGTGCTCCTTCATGCGCCAGAGGAAGACAGCGCCCGATGAGATGCCGTGGAAGTCCCACTCGCCGCTCTCCTTGAGCTCCAGCTGCCCGATCGACTCGATCATGGACATGATCTGCGCGTCCTGGCTCTCGTCCAGCCGCGGCTGGTTGGCGTGGTCGGGATTGCGCTCCATCACCCGCGCCCTCGCCTTCTCCCTGTTGCGGAATTCCTGCTGCACGCTCGGGTCCAGGTTGGGGTCCGCCAGATCCACGTCGGGGATGAACTTGCGCAAAAGAGTCTCGGCTCGCTGGAGCCGCGCCTCGAGAGCTTCGATGTACTGGGGAGCAGGATTCCTGCGGCGGTTGGACGGCTTATCGTAGGTGCACTCTGCCGACCAGTCAGTGGGGGGCCAAGACGGACGGTAATGGGCGGGGAGGAGGAGGGGGAAAGCGGGCAGTGGTACCATAGCTGTAGACGGAGCAGTGGGTGCACGGCTGCTTGCCGTCGCACTTGATCTTCTTCCTCCGGCACTCGTCGCAGGCTCTCGTCACCCTTCGGCGCTTCTGCAGCGGCATGGTCGCCGCCTCGGCCTCTTCGGCGTCCTCCTGGGCCCCGGAGGCATCGTCGGCCTCGGGCTTGATGGAGCCCTGGGTGGGCGACCTGGTGCTCTCGGAGGGGGAGGCGAACTCGTCCTGGGACAGGTCTGCCGACTCCTCGTCGGACATATCGGGGGTATTGTTGTCGGAACCAGCGGTCCTCGGCGGCGCGGCGGAGGGCCTCCTTGCTGAGCTGTTGCCCCGCCCAGCCGAACGCGGCGGGCGCGATGCCGGGCGGGCTGGCCGGGTCGGACGGGCAGCACGCGCTGCTGTGTCGTCGGGGGCCGGGCCCGTCATGGCTGTGCTGTGCTGTGCTTGGATCTGCTCTCGGGCGGGGATTCACGGAGATAAGTGTCCTTCGCCCGCGTGCCCCCCACGTAGATCTCGCGCTCTCGCTCGCTGTCTCTCTCTCTCTCTCTCTCTCTCTCTCTCTTGCCCCCGTCTCTCGATAGAGCTCAGGTCAGAGTTGGCATGTCTGACTTGAGGAGGGGGCGGCGGCGCGTTGACGGGAGCCTTGAAAGTTGAAACACACCGCAACCAGAAACCAAAGGAGGGAACAGGTAGGTAGTCGTTGGAATAACAGGAGCAAGTTGGGGGGATGTTGGGACGGACACGGCGGCCGGAGAGATCCGGCCAGGGGGGGGGGGGGGGGTTGTTCCCAAACCCGTGCGGGTGATTCACCAGCCCTCAGTGCCCAACACAGGGAGGGGGTGGTTCTACACAACACACAGCGAAGAGGCTTCCCTGTTTGAACCGGACCCCTGCCGGCTTCGTTCGGGGGCGGCTCCGCTCGGGGTGCTGGGATGGCAGCACGCAAGTGGATAGAACAGACGACTGCCAAGGGGGGAGCAGGTGAGTTGTAGTGAGGGAACCAGCCAGCCAGCACGTTATTATTATGGACGGCGCGTTGTGGACAGAAGTTCAGAAGCCGTGGAGAACCCGGCGCTGACTGCGGGCCTGCCGCCCTGTCCACTGTCCACACACACTACACAAGGCCCTTGCCGGGAGGGAGGGAGGGAGGAAGCGGGGAGCCGGGCGCCGCCCGCCTCTCGGGGCTAGTGTAACACGGCCACGAGGGTGAGGGGGACGCCGACGGTGCCGCAGGGGGATGGGGATGGGGTCGAGGATGGGGTCTTTGCGGCCACCCGCACAAAGACCCGAAACCGGCAAAGATAGGGGTTTGGGGGGGGGTGTTGGGGGCAGATGGGGGGTGGAGGGCCGGGGCGGCCAGGGATGCTTCGAAACTCGACGACGGAGAAGCGGAATATCTAGCGAGGCGTGGAGGCACCCAGCCGTGGACTGAATACGAGTAGCTAGCGCCGAGGAGGGACAGCCAAGCCCGCGCATGAGTAGTTATTGGGTTCAAGCTGCTTGACAATTACTCTCTCTATTGGATGGCTGGCAGCTGGAGGGCTGGAGTGGATGGGGGGGATGGGGTGAGGGTGGAAGGTGGAGGGTTGGAATTGTGTGGAGCACCTACTGTATGCCAGACTGGTCTTCTACTCCAGATAGTGTGTTTACTGCTGCGTCGTTCCGGAGAGAGCCCTGTGCGAGGCGAGGAGGGTCAGAATGGATGGATTCGGTCCAATGTCCTTGGGTCGGAGCCCCAGACGAGCGCCAGCCGTGCTCCGCGCCCCTGGGATCCAACTGTAGCCGCTGGTTGCGTGACCCAGGCGGTGCCAGCCCAAGCCCACGAGGGCGGGTGCCGAATCACGGCGAGCCCAGAGCTTCCCTGCCCCCGCCCACCCATCCACATGCCCATCCAAGCCATCCACATGCGGCCCCGACGAAGTGCCTCCATCTTCCCATGCTCCCGGGGCGCCGCCGATGATGAAGTGGACGCCGTGTGGAGACGAGGCTGCTGGATGGGGAGGCCCTGCGACCCTGGATCCCTGGATGTCGCTCTTTGGGTCCCTCTTTGGGTCCTCCCCTCCCCTGGGCCCCTGGATCCCTGAGCGCCCGGTCTCCTCGATGAAAACGAGAGACGTCAGATGATGCGGGCGGCGAGACGGCAAGATGGGCGGGGAGAATGGGATTGGATCAAAACAGCATTCCGCAAAATCGGGTATTTTCCAAGGATCCAGGGATCCTAGGGCTCCCAGGGCTCGACTGGTTCCGCTTCCCTGTCTCCTCCCTCCCTGTCTGCTCCCTCCCCCTCGCCACTGCACATGGGCAGACGCCAGACGGCGGTACCAATGAGTTAGCCGCCGTCAACGTTCCACGCGCCTTCTGCATCTCCCGCGCGTTCGGCGTGTGCTACAGCGAGCAGCGAGCCTGCCGCGCACAAACGGCCGCCGCACGCACGCGCGGCGAATGCCATGCGGCGGCCATGTCAATAGGTCCTGGCCTCTCGCTTGGGTCCAGCACCCGTTCGTGAGTTGTCCCAAGCAGCAAGCAGCGTGGCACTCCGAGCCCGCCCCGGCCTTCTTCCCGAGTTGAGATGGAGAGGGGGGAAAGGGGAGGGGGGTAGGGATGCGAGGAACAGGAATGGTTCGTTCAATGGAACATGCAGAAATCCGATGGCGGGATCCTCCAAAATGGGCGTCCATGGGTACCCTGTGGGACCGTGGTGTGTGCAAACTCCATTCTCGAGGAGGGATTGTGTGCGTGTGTGTGCAACCGAGCCTGCTGGGTGTCCTGTCTGGAAGGTGGTTATGCCCTCCTCCACCCACTATGGCTCGATGGTCTGTCTCCAGATCCCCCTCTCCCTCCCTTCCCCTTCCTCTCGATTCCCCTCTTCCCACGCACTCATCGCCCTCTCTCACCCACTGCACATGCGTGCCAAGGGAACGCGTCACCGTGGCGGCCAACGCCGCACAAACGGGGGCCCAGCTGCAGGATTGAGCCGTCAAATATTGCTCGGGGCGATGTCGGGATGTACACCTAATGCACAGCAGCCAGATGCGGCGCCCCTTCTCCCACCCCCCCCACAAAGCGCATCCCAAAAAGTGCCCGCAGGCGAGACAGACATGGGAAACGCGCATTGGAGATCTGAAGGGTGGGGAAGCCAGCGCCGCGCTATAGGCCTTGGCATACGTCGTCCTGCATCGCTGGGCATGCACAACCCCCAGGCGGAGCAGGGCAGGCTCCAAAATCAGCCCATCATTATGTACCAGACAGGGTCCGGGAGCAGACTTTTTTCCCTTCCCACAGGCCTTGCCCCAGTCGGTGGCCCTGCTGCGCTGGTTGTCCGATGCTGTCCGCTGTTTTTTTGGGACCTCAGTAGCGAGCTTGGAGATGGCGTCCACCATCACCGCGTCCGCGCTATCCCCCTTGCGGGCGCTTCCCTCTCGATTCGACAAAGCCCAAAATCCGATCCGTCCTCGGCTACTTTTCCCATCGAACGCCCCCTCCACAGTTCAACCCTCCATTGACCCTCCACTGACCCCTCCCCCCTTCCCCTCCCCCCTTTCCTCGCTTCCGCTTTGGCTCCTGTGTATTCCCGGGGGTTGGGCCGGGTAGCCTGAATCTCAGCGAGTTACCTTCCTGCTCCAGGGTACACCGTAGACAAGAATAGATCCCGACCTCGATCCGTCGGCGTGGATATCAAAATTCCCTGTTTCTTGTCTGCCAGGTACTGTCAGCCTTACTACTACTTTACACCTCGGCGTGGGAAATCGCCGAGAGGTCCGTCGACGCGGCGGCCCCATGTGGACCTCAAAAATTAATTTGCAGCGACTGGGATGCTCCGGAATGGGAAGGGGTTAGGCAAGTCGGCGTCGTCTTCTGCAGCAGTCATATGCAATGTGGTCTGCTTCGTGGTGTGCTACCGCGGGGATCAGGTATTTGGCAGCCAGGCACGCACGCGCCAGTGTTGTCGCGTTGTCGTGGCTGTTTGATAGCTCTACAGATCTGTACTCGAAGCGCATGCCCAGCCAAACTGGCGTTGGGCTGGTCGCTGGGCAGGCTGTGCCCCACAATTACCCCACCATGACACGCTCGGCTGCCTGCCCTCGCTCTCCCCATCACGAAACCTCAGCCTTACCGGACGAAGCTCCCCCAGCTCGCAGCCTCGCGCCCATCTCCCCATCCGCCACCACCGCCCGCACCGCCCTGAGGACGAGCAGCAGATAACATGGCGGACCATTTGCTGGCATTTTTTACCCTCATGGACAACCAGGATGGAATCATCGTCAGGGGTTCGTAGTGCGTCCATAGTTGCACACACACCCCCCCGCTTCCCCCTCCTCTCGGAGCTATCCCATCTTCTCACCCCTCCCTCCTCCCGTCCCTACCTAGCTACATGGGGTGGGGGGCAAGCTCTCGCCAGCCACCTCGGCATCCGATGATTCCAGATACTAACTGCCGGTCCGCGGAGAGCAGACCCGCCGAAATTCGACCTTGACCTTTACATTCAGAACTACAAAGGTGAGCAAGCGCAGCAGCCGCAGGTCTTGAGAGAGAGCGCGCTCTTGCTTGTCCTGCTTCCCCCCCACTCTGCCACTGATACTCACCCTCCCCCAGGCCGATCCCGGTTCGACCGCGCCTTTCTCATCGGCCGCAGCTCGGTGCCGCTGTGCGTCGACGCCCTGAAAGCAGCTATCGCCGAGGCCAAACGGGGCCGAGACACGCAAAGGTACAGGGAGGCCGTCGAGTGCTTGCGTATTGCGGTCCCCTCGGAACCCGAGGCCATCTTCGACCAGGCATGGCTGGAGGCACAAGAGAAGGCCAACAAGGCCGAGACACACCGGTTGCTTATGGAACTGAAGGGCTACAAGAACAATTTGATCAAGGAGAGCATCAGGGTGAGCTTTGTCCTTCGTCGCGACGCACTGCTCGCCGCTCGCTGACCGTGGTTTCCGCATTCCAGATGGGAAATGAAGACCTTGGGAAGCACCTCGAGAGCATCGGCGACCTCAGCGCGGCGGCCGACACATACTCGAAGATGCGACCGGACGTCAGCACACCCAAGCAGCTCCTCGACGTGGGAAAGCACCTGGTCCGCGTCTCGATACAGCGCCGCGAATGGGGCATGGTGAGCGCCCATCTCAGCAAGCTGGGCGGCGCGCATCATGCCGATGAGGAGAGAGCCTTCCAGCCCTACATCAAGGTGGCCCAGGGGATCGCTTTGCTTGGGCAGGAGAAGTACAAAGAAGCCGCCCTCAGCTTCCTGTCGGCCGACTCGATCCTCCCCGCGTCGACCTACAGCGAGCTCGCGAGCCAGAGCGACGTGGCGAGCTACGGCGGCCTCCTGGCGCTCGCGTCCATGGGCCGTATCGAGCTGCAGCACCACGTGCTGGACAATGCGCAGTTCCGGACCTTTCTCGAGCACGCACCGCACATCCGCCGGGCCGTGACCCAGTTCGTGAGCGGCCGGTACTCGGCCTGCATCGCCATCCTCGAGTCGTACCGCCCCGACTACCTCCTTGACATCTACCTCCAGAAGCACATCGCGACCATCTACTCCCAGATCCGGAGCAAGTGTATCGTCCAGTACCTGATCCCCTTCTCCTGTGTCAGCCTGGAGACGATGAACAAGGCCTTTGGCGGGCCCAATCAGGACATTGAGAGCGAGCTGGCCGACATGATTCAGTCTGGCGCGCTTCAGGCGCGGATCAACACCATCGACAAGGTAAATCCCGGCTGCGCTCCCCGTCGGAGATCGGCGTCCACTTCGCTAACCACCCCCACCTTTTTTCCACAGCTCGTCACCACCAAGATGGCCAACCCGAGGGCGCAGATGCAGGAGTCGGCACTCCGCGCCGCCGAGAATTATGAGCGCCAGGCTCTTGACCGCCTCAGGCGTATGGGACTTGCCGCGGCCGAACTCGAGCTTAAGAGCGGGAAGAAGGCGCCCGGTTTCGGCGACTTGATGGTGGATGAGACATTGGGCTGAGTTGAGCATATTTGATGGCCGAGTCGTGGTGGCCCCTTGGGGGAAGATCATTTGGGCATTGAAACGGAGGGGGGGCGGACGCTTTCCGCGTTGAGGGGCAGGGGTTCAGGATCAGTGGAAATCTCGGGGTGAGGGAAGACGATGAGCCGGCCGCTTCGCGCCTTCGGCAGAAAGAAGGACCGTCTTGTGATGATGGGTATCCGGCATGACGATTACGACTACGAGAGGTTTCGGCGTTGCAGACAGACAGGCCTATGAGGAGAGAAAGACATTCTGGTGCTTGGGAATTCATATCGGGTCGGGTATCACTAATTTTCGTACTGCATGCATGCCTGGATCATCCACCACGTGGATCCTCACCATCATCAACACCGTCATCAGCCCATCAACTGCCGGACGTCCTCGGGCGGCCAGCGGACCTGGGCAAAGGTCAGGCACCGCTTGATGCTCTGCAGATACTTGCGCGTGGCCTCGCTGCCCATGATGTGGCCGCGCTCGCCGCCGTGGAGCTTCTCACGGGCGCTGCGCTCGTGGATGCCGACCATGGTGACACCGATGGGCCAGGCGGCTTTCCCGATGCTCAGGCGGAGGTAGCCGTCGTTGGCGTCGACGTAGCGCCGCTCCTGCGCCGCCCCGACGATCTCCACCACCGCCTCGAGGATGCTCTCGTCCAGGTCGCCCTGCTCGAACTTGCGGAAGAGCGGGCGCATCGTCTCCTTGCTTGACACCATCGCGTGCCGCGCCGCCTGCCCCGCGAAGGTCCCCGCGTTGTCCTCGCGCGCGAGCGCGAGCTCCCACTCGCGGAGAACCATGTTGAAGTAGGAGGCGAGTTGCCGGAAGAGGTAGCGGCGCGCCTTGTCTGATGCCGGGGGGATCGCCGCGGGGACCTTCATGTCCTTCTCCTCGACGGGTGTGAGCGACGTGGCGATGGGGCCCGCGGCCGCGAGCGCGCCGCCGCGCGTGGCTTTGCGGTACCGCCTCAGTTTTGCCGCGTGGCCCTCGCCGAAAAGCGCCGCCGGCTCCCCGAGCGCCCTCAGTTTCCCCACCAGCTCCCCCTCTTCAATATCCCCCTTCTCCCCATCCAAATCATCATCCTCATCCTCCTCCTCTTCCTTCCCCACCCCCTTCCCCTCCCCATCCTCGCCCTTGTCGGGAAGTAACTCGGGCAGACCCAACCTCTTGCGCCGCGCCCGCTCCTCCTCGGCCTCCTTCGCCTCTCGCTTCAGGCGGCTCTCCTCGGCCAGCCGCCGGCGCTTCTCGTCGCGCACGCGGGACTCCTCGGCGGCTTCCTCCTCGCGCTTGCGCTTGGCGGCGGCCTTGGCAGCGCGCTCGGTCTCGAGGGATTTTTGCTCGGCGAGATAGGCCGCTTTGCGCGCTTCTTCGGCTTCGCGGCGGGAGATGTATTTGTTGTTGTTGTTGTTGGAGGAAGAGGTGGGGGTGGAGGAGGATTTGGAGGTTTTTTTGGCGATCTCGCTGGACATGAGGGCGGCGAAATCCATGTTGGACTGGGGCTTGGGGGTTGGGGGGCGCGATCGCCGGGTTGAGTAGGAGGTTGTCGCTGGGGGTAATGGATTTTCGGTTAGGAATCGAATCTGGGTCGGTAGAGAGGTAGGATGGAGGTTGTGCTCGATGGGGCGTCCTAGAGGTTCGGTCGGAGAATGGATTGTTGCGTTGCGGTGATGGAAGTTGGCGAGGTTCTTAAACCTGGGGAGAAGCCCACTAAAAATGCGAGCAAGAGCCGCTAGCGGCTGGGCCGACGCGGGAAGCCCCACCAAAACGAGGCGCAGCTCGAGGCCCTTGCATCAGTCGCATTCGATCCAGGCACCTCTTCACCGAGCTCCCGCATGGAAGGGAGCATGTAGATCTGGATCTGCACTCCCGTCACTCAGCATTGTTTCTCGAAGCTTGAGGGTTGTTTCCCCAAACCCACCCTCTTTAATGCAACTACACCTTAATCCATCCCCACATTAATCCCCCAGCCCAACCGTCACCATGATCGCGGGCGAGTTCCGCCGGGACGAGACGCCGCCGTTCCTGGTCAAGGTGTTCTACCGCACTGGCGCCCATCACAGGTTTGTCTCCCTCTCAAATCCCACCCACCAAACCCCGACTCACTCACTCACCCCGCCACAGACCCGATGAATTCAACTCCCCCACCCTCCCCCCTCACCTCCCCATCCACACCTGGCCCGACTGCACCCTAGACGAGCTCTCCTCCCACATCGCCGCCGCCACCCCCTCGGTCCTCCCCTCCCCCGCCATCGGCACGCGCCTCATCTTCCGCCTCATCTACGCCGACACGCGCGCGCCGCGCAGCGACGCGCTGTCGCCGCGGTACGTCCCCAAAGACCTGGGCAGCGTGGTGCTCGGGCGGGGCGGGCCCGGCGCGGGGCCGGACGAGGGCGTTTCGTCTGCCGGAGAGGGTGATGGCGCGGCTGGTGCGGGCGGGGAGACGACGCTGGCCGAGGCAAAGTTCATTACAGGCGACTTTATCTGCTGCGCGATCATGCCGCCGGACGAGCTGAGTGGGGATGTGGTGCCCGCGAGCAGCGCGCGGATGGGACGGGGCACGGGGGTGGGCGAGGCGACGGGGCTGGTGGGCGGGCCGCCGCCGCCGCCGCCGATGGCGCCGAGGCAGAGGGATTATGGGTTTTCTGGGGGGTTTCGCGGGAGGGGAGGGTTTAGGGGAGGTGGTGGCGGTGGGCCGCGGGGGTATTATGGTGGTGGCGGTGGTAGGGGGAGATATCGTGACCGCGAGGAGCCGTTTGGGAGGGACGCTGGCGGGATGCCGCAAGGGGAGTGGAGGAGAGGGGATAGGTTGCCCGACGACCCGCCGGAGTCTGGTTGGCGGGGGAGATAGGGTCTCGGGTTCACAGTGGTCAGGCTAGGTGGGGAAGGGTTCGTCGACGAAGCAAGAGCCCACGGGCGGCTACGACCGCAGTGGGCGAGCATAGGGTACACGAGGACACATGAGCCATAGTTTCGACAGTGTCTGTAACAGCGTGAGGAAGGTAATGGAGGAGCCAGCGAACAATACCAAGTTGATATTCCTCTCATCCAAACATCGCCGGGTCAACTCCCTCATGATCCAGCACTCCCTTCGGCTGCATGCTTTCCCGGCAGCACATCGGAGCGAGGTCCAAGCATTTGGAACATGGACCAGCAAGAATTCACGCCGCGTGGCGGACCGCACCTGGTAGCAAATAATGTATTCATGACTTTGTGTCACGGCTTCTTGATGCCTGGCAGTCGCGGAGCCTATGTACTGTCTTCTCGTTCTTTTCTCCTCCTGCCGACGCATCTCCTTAGCGGTCGGAGAGCATGTCGCCCCTGCGCTTCGCCCGCATATCCCATTGGCCCTATGATATCCCGAATCAGCACCGTTGCTTTCCCCGTCCGTCCCGAACACCCCCTCTCCTCTCAGCACCCCCAAACGGAAGGGTTTACTCACATCGTATTTCCAGCCGAGGTAGCCGACACATCCCGGAACGACAATCACGTACATGAACGAGATGAAGGCGGTCCTCTTCGTCCAGCGGAAGTACCTGTACCGGTTCTGGATCATGTCTGTTCGTGCGGGAGATCAGCCTCGCCTGCCCACGCATCCAAAGCTATTCACACCACGGTTCGGCCGGCACGGAGTTGGTCCCGGGGGACAAGGAGGGAAGAGGGGATTCGACGTACTCCCGAGCTTGATAATCGCCGGGTCCTTCGCCAGCCCTGTGATGAGTGGTAAACGGTTAGCTCCTGGTTGCTTTTACGGGCGCATTGGGTGGACGGGCGACGGGTGTGGGGGATGCGCACTGTAATGCTCGAGGCCTGCCATCTTGACTAATTCGGGGGGTTGCCCCTGGGTAGCGTGGAGTGGGTGTTGTGGGCGACGATCGCAGAGGGTTCGAGGTGCGATACTCGAGGGTTCCTCGTGAGGTGAGGTCTGGAGCTTCTGGGCTTGTCGTCAATTGGGCTGGTCTTGGCGTCGAGCTGGCTGCGTCAACTGTGGGGCAGGCAAGGTCACGTGCGCCGCCCTCATTGTCGACCAGTCGGCGTGTGGCCTCCGTCCAGCACCAGCACCAAGCCATGATCGATTACCAATTTCCCCAGTTGCCAGTTTCTTCAACAAAAGTCAAGGCAAAGAGAGGCTTGTTTGATCAGTGATCTGTGCACTACAATGGACTTCGAACGAGTGTTCCCAAGCTCGCACAATTCAATTCCACACCTTTCCTTGATTCCCTTTTGCAGTGACCTGATTTTTGTCACATTCAATCCTCGCTCGTGTCCGCGTAAACCCCATGGACCAGTCCCGTCAGACTCGCATTGTGCAGCAACTTTTGATTGAGAAACACGAGCATCTTCCAGTGGGCGTCATTCTTGAGACAGATCTCGATGCAGTTAGCCACCACCGCACGGGCATGCTGCCACGGGGATGGGCTGGAAGGAGGCTTGGGGCCGTTTCCACGCGGAAGACGGTGGCAGCCGTGGTAGGCCCCTGACTGCCTCGGCATCTCACCCCTCACCAGCATTGCCGGTCAGCTTTCATGCCGAACACCTGCCCCAAGATCCAACTTGACCATTCATCTCTCATACTTCCCTTACCACTCAACAACATCTCTCACCATTGCCTGCCGCCGTTTCAACTCCAAAGGAGAATCGTTCGCTAGCTTGATATCGCCATGGCAGAAGAGCCGAAAGTCACGCTCCACTGGTGCGATTGAACAATTCCCTCCTTCACCATTGCCCCGTGCTTACACTTGACTAGGCTCAATTGGTCCCGGGCTCAGAGCATTCTATGGCTGCTCGAAGAGCTGGACATTGCATACGACCTCCAGGTCTACCATCGCCAGAAGAACATGCTGGCCCCGCCCGCCCTCAGGAAGATCCACCCGCTGGGCAAGTCCCCCGTCATCACCGTGAAGGCCCCAGGCGTTGCCGATCCCATCGTCCTCGCCGAAACCGCATTCATCGTGCAATACCTATGCGACCACTTCCCCAAGGGAACGGCACTGGTGCCGCAGCGCTGGAAGGATGGCCAGGAGGGCCAGGTTGGGGGCGAGACTCAGGAGTGGATGCGGTACCAGTACCTGCTGCACTACATCGAGGGCAGCTTCATGACCACCATGCTGCTGAACATTGTCCTCACAGGTACGCCAGCCAGCAGGCCGAGGGTGCAGAAAGGTGCTGCGCGCTGACAGACCGCCGGCAGGGCTGAAGGGTTCCCACATACCGTTCTACATCCGCCCCGTCACGACCCGCATCGCAAACCAAACCATCGGCATGATGGTGCTGCCAAACCTGAAGCGT
Organism: Staphylotrichum tortipilum; assembly: GCA_033296695.1. NCBI lineage: Eukaryota > Fungi > Ascomycota > Sordariomycetes > Sordariales > Chaetomiaceae > Staphylotrichum > Staphylotrichum tortipilum. The sequence goes on from MU855864.1 coordinate 16,716, forward strand.
CACTTCGCCATGATGGAGCAGCTGCTGGCGACGTCGCCCGGCGACGGCAAGTACATATGCGGCCGCACGCTCACTGGCGCCGACATCATGCTGTCGTACCCGCTCATCACCGGAAAGGACGGCGCGTTCGATAAAATCGGGAGCTGGGAGAAGGGCACGTTCAAGGCGACGTTTCCGAGGCTGCATGCCTACATTCAACGGCTGGCGGACGAGCCCGGGTGGAAGAGGTCGATGGACAAGATCCGAGAGATCGAGGGCGCAGGGCGAAACCCCGGCCAACGGTCGGCGCGACTCTGACGGTTGGTCGACACGGTGTTGGCCAGCTTCCCGTTTGGGCTGTATCTGACACTCGGGCTGTTGGCCAAGAAGGGGCGCCGGTGCGGGTCTGATACCGAACGAGCCGGGGGGCAACGGTCGAGGCACGGTCAAGAACGGGCTTGCGGCGGGGGGGCCGGAAAGAAGTGGAGCCACGGCAATGGAATCTGTCGGAGGCACCATCGCCAAGGCGATCTGGAACTTGGCGAGCAGCGCGGCGCAATTGATGCCGCGACATGACGTCAAAATACAATCAACATGGCCGACGGGAACAAAGCACGAGGGACAACTGCGGCATGCCTTCGGCCGAGAATCGAGATGCATGTGCCACGACCCTGGGCGGATGGGCACCTGCGCCGCTGATGCACCGATGCGCCCCTGGTAAGGCATCAAGAGTTCAGCTGTCCTGCCCCGACCGAGTACCCCGGATCCAATTGAGATCGGGGCGATCCCACATGGGGGCCACACCGCCGAGATGGGGGCCTGGGTGCCCTCCTCCCATCATATATCCCCACCACTTTGCTACCAACGAGAGGAGGACAAGGCGGCCCTGCACAAAGAATGGCGCCCTAGCCCCCGAGCGACCCGGTCTGTAACCGAGCCTCGCCCATTTTCAGCCTCAGCTTACTGCATCACGTTAAATACCCTCGCATTGGAAGCCATCTGAATATGCCCCTCGTGGGAACGTCCCCGTCTTTCTCATCCCGTCTCTCAATGTTCTCGACCAAGACTAGTGGTCCTTGTGCTTGTGGCTGTGGGCAGCAAGGCTAACACCAGAATCCAAAATTCTCATCTCACTTCCACGAATCGTTCCAACCAACCTTGGCCCCCAACCCCCAACCCCCAACCCCGGCCACCCGCTCCTGCAGACCTACAGTGCCATTTCTTGCCTGAGGTTTATTAGTTTGCGATGCTGGTTCCTTCCTCCCGCCATGCCAGCACCATGTTCTCGTCCACTACATCGTATATCATGGAGAGGGCGGCCAATCCGCCGTCGGAGCCTGAGCATGACTCGCCGCAATCTGACGGCGCCGAGGACGACGACTTGGATGTTGACCAGGACGGCGCCCATTCGTTTCTGCAGCCCGCCATGAGCCCCTTGGCCACTCTCCTCACGTCGCCCCGGACCCCGGCCGCTGAGAAGGCTGCCGCATTTGAGCGCAAACCCAATGGCCTCTTCGAGATGCTGGAGAGCGACGAGCCCAGTCATGAGCAGCAGCAGATGGACCCCATTCCCGCCCACGCGTCGAACGGACCAGACAATGCGCCCGAGGCTCCGTCTTCATTGGCACCGCGGCTCCCATCGCCGTGGCAGGCCGGCCCGAAGCAGTTCCTGGTTTCAGAGCCGGGCCGCTTCAGGTCATCCATGGCGGCAGCCTTCCAGACGCAATCGCGGCACCAGCGGTCTCATTCCGTTGGGGAGAGTGCGCTGAAGAGGCTCTCCAAGGCTCTGCCGTCGATATCGATCCCCTCTGGCCTCATCCCGAATATTCCGACCCCCCCCTTCTTTTCGTCGTCCAGCTCCAGCTCGCCGCAGAAAGACGGGCGGGCGTCACCCCCGCGGGCATCGCCAGGTCTCCTATCCCCCAACACACCCCATCCGGGCCGTGCCTCCCCGCAAGCGACGCCAATTCGGCCGGATTCTTCCAGGTCTCGCAGCCTCCGCCATAGTGCGTCGGACGACTCGCTTCTCTACCACACGCTGTCCCGCGTGTCTTCGCTGGGGGACGACCAGCGCTTTGCCCACGTCCGGGAGCAGGTGAACGTGCGGATCAAGGCGATCAAGGACAGCTTTGATGGCCCATCATTCAGATTGCCTCATATGCCGAGTATGTTGCCTGTCGTGTGCTTGCCGCCATGGGTTCATGGACTGACCAGGTCAGGTTTGCTTAACCAGCCGCTGAAAAAGTCGGCGACGGATCCGCTGCCGGGCGTTCACCGGTCGGGCTCCCTGGGGCACGGCCAGCGGCCGCCGCAGGACCCATTAGACGCGGTCCTGGAAAACCTGACGGGAGACATTGTCATTATGGGTGGGTACAGGGGCTCGATCCTGCGATCCGCAAAGGCCCCTCACAGGCGCCTCTGGGTCCCGGTCAAGGTCCAGCTGGGAGTCCGAAAGGTCAACCTGGAAGTGGGACTGGATGACGAGGACGAGGAGCAGATGGAGAAGAGCATCATTCCCGGCGGGATGCTGCAGAACATCGGGCCGGTCGACATCTCGAAGCGGCTGTTCAAGAAGCTGCGGGAGTGCGAGAACGCCCGGACCGGCAAACTCAGGGTTCACGATTACGGCTACGATTGGAGGCTTAGCCCGCACCTCTTGTCTCGCAAGCTGGTCGAGTTCCTTGAGAAGCTGCCGTCGAACCAGCCGGGAGTGCCCAAGGAGCAGCGAGGCGCGCTGGTCATCGCCCACAGCCTTGGCGGGCTCATCACCCGGCACGCCGTGAACCAACGCCCCGAGCTCTTTTCGGGGGTGTTGTACGTGGGCGTGCCGCAGCGCTGCATCAACATCCTCGGGCCGCTCCGGAACGGCGACCCAGTCCTGCTGAACGAAAAGATCCTCACCGCGCAGGTCAACTTTTCCCTCCGGACGACCTTTGTCTTCCTCCCCGAAGACGGCTTCTGCTTCGTCGACAAGGTCACCAAGGAGGAATACCGCATCGACTTCTACAACGTCGACGACTGGATCAAGTATCGGCTCTGCCCGTGCGTCTCGGAGCCGCCCCTGCCGGCCCTCTCGCGCAGCAGCACGCTCGGCTCGCTCCTTAGCCTCCCCGACCTCTATACCCTCCCGCTCCGCAACCGAAGCAACACGCAGAGCAAAAAGACGCCCCCTGCCGCCGCCGCCGCCGCCGTTGCCGATGCCGCCCGCAACCAACCCCTCGCCCCCCAACTAAACACCACCACCACGACTCCCTCCCCCAACCCCCCACCCCCGACCGCCTCAACCACCACCGCGGACGCCACCCGCGCCCGCAACATCGCCTACCTCCGCCGTACGCTCGCCAGCACGCGCCTCTTCCGCGCCCAGCTCGCGCATAACCCCTCCCACCAGCTCTCCAACGCCTACCCGCCCTTTGCGCTCATGTACGCCAAGGACATCCCGACCACCTGCGGCGCGGGGGTATCCGGCCGGGCGGGCATTGAATGTGCAGAGGCGTATGATGATTTACTGTTTGCCAGCGGGGATGGAGTCGTGCTGGCGCGGGAGGCGATGATGCCGGAGGGGTATGAAGTGGTGAATGGCGGGCGGGTGAGGACGGATAAGGGGCATATTACCATGCTGGGGGATTTGGGGGCTGTCGGGAGGGGGTTACAGGCGGTGGTGAGGGGGCGGGGGAAGGGGATGCGTACCACCCC
>MU855865.1:0-20360 GCA_033296695.1 Staphylotrichum tortipilum
GGGGGGGGGGGGGGGGGGGGGGGGGGGGGGGGGGGGGGGGGGGGGGGGGGGGGAGAAAGGGGGGGGGGGTGGGGGATGAGTATCGGTATTAGTTGAGGGGGTTGAGAATTGGGAGGGGGGTTGCAGAACACAGGATGCAATGAATGTGGGGGAGGAGGATGCATTGGGATCGGTGTTGGGGGGTTTGCATTTGGGATTGGGAGGGGCTCATCAGGGTTGCATGGAAACAAGCATTGTGGGGTGATCGGCGACGGTACTCACATGCCTCTGCAACCCGCCTCAGGACATGCATGTGTTTAGCTATTTTTTCCTTTGTCGTGATACGGTTTACGAAGTTGAATGAACTTATTCTTGTCTTGCCTTGTTTTCCAATGCGCCTCCCAATGTTTACCCCACCAGCCTCCCCCTACCATATTGTGCACACCCTGACTTTCATCAAGCTTCACCCTGCAGATCCCCCTCAACTCCCGTCCAGCCCATTATCACCAGCAAACCCCCAATATACCGAGGCGTTAGTATTCCCCCAACAAACAATCCAGCAAATTCTCACAATACCTCCCCAGTCCCTCCGCAACAAGGCGAATGGCACAGCCAACAAACCCGTCTCACACCTCCCCTTCGGCCCACCCACCAACAAGCCCACCAGGTCATCCCAGTCAGCGGGCTCCACACTGCTGCTCCCTCCAATAAAGCCCGTGCCCCTGGCAGGAAGTGTTGGTGGGGCCCGTTCAGAAACAGCCTGGAGGAACAAGCAAGCAACGAGGCCGGGCAGGTCACCACCTACCTCATGTAAATCGGTCAGGTTCCAAGTCCAGGGTTGCTGGCCATGCTTTGGATTTCTGGTATGTTCAATCAATGCAGGGGCTTTGCCATGGGAAGGAGGGTTAGAAGCAGGAGGAGAGGCGGTGGTACTGGCGGTGTTGGTGCGGGGATGGCAAAACCAGGTTAGGGGGTATCTCAGTCCTGCCTCCCAACACCGACCGATCCATCCTGGCGGCGGCATGTGAGGCGGGAGTGAGGCGGGGGGAGGAGAGTGGTGTGTGCGTGCCACGCTGTTGTGTCCTCGCATTTTCCAGTTACCAGGCTCCAGGTTGAAGATGCATTACCTGTCCGCAAGGCGGAGACATGCATCGACTCTCTACCAAGTCAAGGTGGAGACTGGCACAGGACAGCCATCATGATCTCACGCATTCCATTACCACCACCCACCCATCCCAACTAAATAACCACACATACACACACAACCTCAAGCTGGTGTGGGAACTCCGCCCTCCGCAACCCCCTCTTTTCACCTCAAACCCCCCCCTCCCATTATCCCCCTAACCCATCCCTAATCCATGACCATCAGTTACACATGCATGCACAATAAATAGGCATCCGTCCATACCCAAGATCCAACCCAGGACCGAAATCAGAAACCCGCCCAATGCTCAACGAAAAAACAACAGGGCAATAAAAAGACTACGAAATAAATACAACAGAACAGATCAGATCAAAGGTAGAAAAAGGCATTATTAACCAGGCGAGCTGAGGCATCTGCTCCCGCGGGGTGGGTTGTCCCAGGTGTTGGTGGGTGTGACAGATTTAGAAGGATGGGCCCGGCGTGACGGTTTGTGGTTGTTATCCGACCCAGGTGTTGGAGGAAGGGGGCGTCAGATGGAAGCGCCTGGGCGGGGCCAGTATTAAGACGAGGTCGGTGTCTCCGTCATGTCGAATGCGGAGGAGGGAGCCGTGGCGGTGTCGCGATGAGTACGGCAGCCGGAGGACGTTTCTTCGGTGTGTGTATGCAGGTCGGTTTGCCCCGCGGTGAGTGTATGCGCGGGGTCTCGGGGGGGCGGGGGTGGTGGTTCTCCCCGTTCGGTGTCTTCTCTCGTAAGTCGTTGGCGTGCTCAACCGTTCGTCCCTCCGCTATCACTCCTCCTCCTCCTCCTCCACCTCCGAGCACAACCCCATCTCCGACACCAAATCCGCCGCTAGCACGTCCATCCCCCCAGAGTGCTTATCCTCGATCCCAAACCCGAGCATGACCACATCATCCAAATACCCATGGTAATTCACCCCGCGGTCGCGCCAGTTCGCCGACGTGACATACATCATGTCCGTCCGGCGGCCCTCCCCGCGCTGGCGCCCGCTGATCCACAGAGGCCGTTTGGAAATCGCGTGCAGCTCGAACGGCGCGCGCTGCTGGAACAGCACGACGTACGGCTCGTACTCGCCGTGGTAGTTGTAGTACGTCTTGTGCTGGATAATCGTCATGATGTACGTGTTGCCGTCGTGCGGCTCGCATTTCGGGTCAGCGCGGTTGCACAGCGTGATCTTGAGCGAGTTGGTCGCCTGGTGGATCGACTCGTGCTCGTCGGGGAGGTTGGGCATGTATTTCGTGAGGCACCTGTCGTCGGGCTTGCCCGTCTTGTTGGCGAGGTTGCGTCCCACGGCGCCGTCGCGCTCGAGCTTGGAGAACCCCCGGTGCGGCCACATGTCGTAGTGCACGTGCATCTCGTCGTCGCGGTCCCAGAAGATAAAGTAGTTCTTCTCCGTGGCGGACCAGGGCGCGGGCCGCTTCAGCTCGGTGCCCGTGGGGAAGTCGGTGTTGGTCATGAGGACGTACTCCCAGTCCGAGAGGTGGCGGAAGTCTTGGATCCACTGGCTGAAGCAGGTGTAGTCGCTGTTGGAGCCGTACGTGGCGAAGGGGCTCTGGGGACCCATGAAGACGCGGGCGTCGTGCGGGCCGGCGCCAAAGTTGAACCAGGCGATGTCGCCCTTGCAGAGCCCGCCCTTGGTGTGGGCGATGGGCAGGGCGTTGATGTAGTTGATGCACATGAGCGCGCCGTTGAGGAACTGGGCGATGCAGCCGACCTCGTGCGACTCGTAGAGGTCGTCCTTCTTGCGCTTGGAGCCGGCCCAGTCGCCGTACAACTGGCCGACGACGTACCACGTGTTGTTAAACTTGGGGTGCGGCACCATGTTGGGGTTGAAGACGTCGACACCGAAGCGGATGTCGAAGTAGCGGCCGTCGGGGGTCGAGGACGAGTAGATCTCCATGTGCGTCTTGTTGGCCGTCAGGGTGGGCTTGCGGTGCGGGCGCGAGGGCATGGGCGCGCCGGGGTGCACGACGCGGCCGACGCCATCGTGGCCCATCAGCAGCGAGCTGAGCGACGCGGGGCCCGAGTGCCAGAGGCTCGCGCTGATCAGCAGCAGGGCGAGCAGCGGCACCAGCAGCAGCAGCGCGCGCTTGAGGTCCCTGACGATCATGGCTGCGGGTGTGTTGTGGGAGGGTGCGCGGGCAGGGTGCGCAGAGCTCGGCGAGGGCGCACAGCGTTGTTGTCCACGATGATGGATCCAGCAAGCCCCTGGGTGGAAAGCGAGCGAGCGGCTGGCAGCAGGAAGCAGACGCGGACGCTACAGCAGGACGCAACTCGGCTGCTTCAAGGACGGCCGTCTGTCACCCGGTCACGGCGCGCGTCGCATTCTCTGACCGCCGCGGCAGTGAGCTGGGCTGAGGCGAGGGGTGGTGGTGGTGGGATGGATGGGGCGAGGTGGAGGGAGGGACGAGATAAAAGTTGGGGCCGAGCAGGGAGGCGGCGCAGCACCCAAGCAAAAGGGCACCCAGCACGACGGAGCCGTCGGCAATCGGTGACCCAAGAGCGCAGATGGGGACCCGATAGCCTCGAACCCCAAACGCCAGAAGACAGCCCAGGTCTAGCGCGATTCCAGCGCCGCCTAGTGACGGATATTTTGAGATTAGCGCCTGATGTCAAAGCCCACGCCCCAAACCTGCGCAAAACGATCGCTGGAGCTCGCGCCAAGCTCAGGTAGGGCACAGACTGGCGGATCGAAGGCGTGGAGAAGGACGCTGGAAGCCGCGTGGCACGAGGGGGGCCGTGGGAGGGGGACCGTGGGCGAGGTCCGAAGGTAAAGGGAGCCCAGGGGATGGACGGGAAAAGGAGGTTGACGAGCAAGAAAGAAAGAAAAAAGGAGGGAGGTCAGCATGCAAAGCAGCCAGTGCAACGCCAGGAACAGCCACGACACATGCAAACGGCAAACCAAACCACCAACGAATGACATGACAATCTGCAGCCCGTAATTTGCACACCAGCCCCCAAAATCCCATGCCCCTCGACGCCTCAGCATGCAACCCTATTCCCCGCCCTGCTCAACGCCTCCCCCTTTTCCCCCGTCCACTCCAACCAAGGCCACCCCAACCCACCCCAAAACCGGAAGCTGCAGCAGCGCAGAAAACCCAAACCCCCAAAAGCCCGTTCTAGCCGTCCCCTCCCAGGGCTACACGCAAGTGAAAATCGTGAGTCTTACCGAATCTGGGGGGGTTGCGCAAGGGCATGGGCGCACAGCTCAGGGGAGGGTCCAGGGGCCGTCCCTGGGATTTGTGGGGCGGATCGGCAACAGGCTGATGTCAGGGGTGGATCCCACAAGCAGTTTTGGGCAACGCACGCGGCGAACGCGTTGTTGTGGGTGGTGGAGGTGGCGGAAGTGGCGTTGGAATGGGAGTTTTGGGTCGTAGATTGGGCGGCGGTGGGGGGGTCTGGGGTTGGGTTTTTCGTGCTTTAGTTCCGATCGCGTCGCGTCGCGATGGGGATGAGGGGCAGCAATTGATATTTATGCATCGAGGTGAAGGGATCGCGATCACAGACAGGACGGAAAGTCTACCGTATTATATTGTACAGTGCTGTATATGCCCGCCTGGTTGAGTGCAGCCCGCCGCCGTTCGTCGCGTGTCAAAAAGCAGCCATCCATCCACGCCATCGCGCCACGTGCCCTTCTGACATCAATCGCCATCTCTCGCCATCACCACTTTTCTACACCCAACACGCCTCTCCATGCTAACCACTCCCATTAAACATGTACATAGAAGACGTCGCGCCGCCAGACCCAAGATATGTCCAAGAAAATGAGACAGCCAAGAGGAAAGTAAGACGAAAGGAAACTCGAAACAAACGATAAAAAAAAGATAAAGGAGGAAGGAAAGGAGAGACTCCAAAACAAGCGACAGAGATCGTCAACGCGTAGATCCATCATGCAGGCAGCCGCGCCGGCCTCGCCGCGCTCGTGGCCGTCTTGTACAACCACTGCGGGAACCGCACACTCGGCTCGTCAAACGCCCTCGTCACCAACTCGGCCACATAAAACGTCACGGGCAGCAAAATAATATGCGGCGCCCAGAACGCAATCTCCAACCCGAGCGGCCCCGACGTCGGCAGCGGGAACGCGTTGACCCACTGCGGGATGTTCAGCAGGCGCGACTCCTTCGGCCAGCCGACGGCCGAGTACAAGCGGTCGCCGAGCGTCCACAACACGGGGCCGTGCACCAGGTACAGCGAGAAGGAGACGCGCCCCAGGTACTGGCAGAAGCGCGTCTCGAAGAAGCGCTTGAGCCACCCGACGTGCGGGGTCGAGGAGACCGTGAAGACGGCCGCCCAGAAGAGGAAGAACCACTTCACGTCGAAGAAGGCCTGCGGCTTGAGGAACGAGAGCAGGTACCAACCTGGGTTCTTGCGGAGTTCCTCGGCCGAGGTGGAGTGTGCGGGGCAGCCGCCGAGGTACATGGCGGCGGCGAACATGGTGTAGAAGAGGGTTGTCTTGTACGGGCGGAAGCGGTCGAAGAAAGCCGGCAGGTCGTCCTTGGCGGCGAGCTGGTCGAGGTCGTTAAGCAGCATGCCCGCGGTGAACAGCGCGCAGTACCACCCGTCGACGATGTACATAAAGTAAAAGATCAGGCCGGCCTCGCACCACAGGCGGGCGTTGCGCGAGCACCGCGCCAGGGCCAGCAGGCACGTGTAAATGACGATGGAGCCCTTGAACTCGGTCGGGATGGACCACAAGTGGAAGTTGTACGACAGCCAGCCGACCTTGCCGCCGTTGAAGACAAAGCTGAAGTTCTTGATCTCGGCGTACCACTCCCACACGGCCGAGGGGTAGCTCCCGCGCTTCTCGAGGCCGTCGATCCAAATCCCAAAGGCGTGGACGAACGTCATGTAGATAAAGGTGGTGCAGAGGATGGGGATGTAAAGGCGCATCCAGCGGCGGAAGAGCGCCGAGCCGAGGTTGTCGGCCAGCTTGGCCTGCTCGCCGGCCTGGATCAGGCTGATGGGCTTGGCCGACAGGACGTAGCCCGAGATGACGAAGAAGACGGCGACGGCGTAGTGGCCGCCGTGGAAGAAGTTGCGCACAAACGGCAGCGCGGCGAAGTAGTACTCGCCGCCGTAGCCGTAGCTCTGCTCGAGCACCGCGGCCTGGGCGGGCACGTGGGCCCAGAGCTGGTGGTGGTGCCAGTACACCAGGAACGCCGCGAAGCCGCGCAGGCCGTCGAGGTAGGCGGTCGGGCGGAGCTTGTCGGGCGAGGACGAGGCCGTCTTGTGCGGCCAGGGGGCGAGCAGGTGGAGGAGGCTCCGCAGGCGGAGCGACGCGAGAGCGGAGGAGGCGACGGCCATGATGAGGGAGAGGGGGCCCGAGGCGCCCAGCAGCACGTCGTCGTGTGGTTTGGGCTCAATCGACATGGACCCAGCCAGGTCGCCCGGCAGGGCAGGTCGGAAAAGGGGGCGCGCGGATATCGTCGAGTCTCGCGCCCCGAGTGTGCCGTCGAGGCTTGGGGGGAGGGGCCGGGGGCGGCCGCGGGGGTTCGTTCGTCGTGGATCTTGCTGTCGTGTGGTCGTGGTGGTGGTGCGTCTGCTGCTGCCGCCAAGTCGAGAGAGCGGGAGAGCAGCAGAAAAGGAGAGGATGCGGCGACGACGTCGGCGGCGGCGATCGGATCGCGATATTAGTCGATCTGAACGAACGAGGGGAATGCAGGACAGGGCAGGCAGGTCGGTCAATGCGATGCCCGAGTTGGTGTGCGGCGGCGGCGCCTGGCCCTTCGCAAACAACACTTTGCTGTGGCTCGCTACCAGGGATGCTTTTCTGGTCGCAGTGGGCCGAACGGGCGACGGGGAAGACGGGCCAGGCCAGAAGTCGTCTCAGGGCTGAGGGCGGGATCCAACGCCCGCCGTGTTCCAGAAACCCGTGTGAGCCGAGCGCGGGCTCCCTGTCGCAGTGGCTCCCTCTCTCCCTGTCTTCTTGGTCCTGTTCTTGCCAAAGGGGAAAAGGGGGCTTTTTTGCCGCCTCCACAAATTGGCTGTGGGGCTGGGCCTGGCTCGCTGCGCCTCTCCCGCCCCAAGACCACAAAACCAGGGGAGCTGATGCTGTTGGCTCGCGTAGCGTCGCAGCGCTTCTGCCCGGGCCTTGTGCGAATGCCCACAGTGGCCACTCAGGAACGGGCTTTGTTGGCTGTTTAGGCGCGCCGTGGTTCCTAGCACCCAAGTCGAGAACACAGTGGTCCGGCGTGGCAATCCGGGATTCCAGGGACGACGATTCAGTGTGATTGGCAGTGGCAGCGAGAAAGGGGGGAGAAAATAAAACCAAAATTCGGCGGGCCGCAGAGACACGTGCATCTCTCGTCCCACGAGCCAGACGGGGTGGAGGCCAAAACCCGCCGGCCGAGATGAAAATCCATGCAGGGCCAAGAAACGGACCGCTGGTCAGACTGTTCAAGCTGCAACAGGGAGAGAGAGGAGAGGAGGAGCCAGGAACAGGCGACGGCGAGGGGCAGCCAGGCACAGCAAAACCAAGTCCTGCCCACTCTGAGCCTGGAGAAGTGCTCCGACTGCCCCACATTTGGAGTCCACCAAGAGAAACGGCCGTTTGAAACTGGCAACGGCGCAAGCCTCGATCCACCGCCCCTCCCAGCAATCGGCAATCAGCAATTGCTCACTTTTTATTCCTTCTCTCTGGACAGGACGCCAGGCTTCATCCTCTCGCATCGCGCAACGATCGAATCGCGCAATTGGCAATTGGTAGCTGGCAGCGGGGATGCAGTCCCTCGCGGATTCACGCAGCGTGGGCACATGGGAGCAAGCCAAGCAACCTGGCAAGCAGGCAGCATGGGAGAGGTGGGCAGGCAGCATGGGAGAGGTGGGAGGGCATTTCACATGCTCTCTTGTGTTGCATGCAAAAGTGCAAGATCCCGCGGCTTTCCTCAACGGCCAGCACCTGATTTGTGGAGGCCGTGTAACATAGCTTCCCCGCCGTTGAGATGCACTCCGACGCGACCCAGATGCACGCCATCGCCGCCCCCCTCCCCCAGATCACCCCAACCTAGCCATCCCGCCGACCCGCTTCCCGGGGTAGCGTGAGGGGAAACAAGCTTCCTGGTGTCGGGACTGCCAGGGCTGCCAGGGCTGCCAGGGCTCCCGCAATCGTCAGGGTCGACCACCACCACGCTGGCCGGCCATTCATGGCCTTCCATGACGCACCCTCACACCCTCCCCCGCACCCTGCCCGCTCCTTGAATCTCCCCCGCGGGTCAGCACGCTGCCATGCCTGCCGGGCCCCCTCACACTCCTCAACATCTCCCCCGGTCCCATCCCCAGAAACACCCACTGGCCCCTCCGAGCTCGCAAACGTGATGACCCTCCACACCACCCGTCCCATCGGAGAGCAGGCCCTCGACCCTTGTCCCCGACATATTCAGCCAGCCCAACAACACGATGGCAACCCCGTCGTGTCACACCTTCGGGGCATCCCGCCCAACACCACGCCCCGGGCCAGACCCTTTCCTGGTCTCCCTTCGGCAAAGCTTGTGACACTGTCCCCCTGCCTTATCGGAACCCAGCCACATGGCCTGCCCTCCATGCCCTCCCCCTCTGATACGATGGCCCTCCTTTGTTAATATCTGCCCGCCTCCTCTGTGCCCGCCCGTGGCCAGGTCCGCCTGGGTTGCTACCACATCAGACAGACACACTCACGTTGAGGCCGTGGGCAGACAGAGACACAGAGAGAGCTGGGAACACAAACAACACGCGGCCAGCCACCAGTGAGCAGCAGCAGAAGCAGCAGCATGAACTGGAAACCCGCGTCCTCTTCGGGCTCCGTCTCGCCCCTGTCCCCCCTCTCGCCCCTGTCCTCCCCAATGCTGTCCAACCTCCCCGGCAAGCTGCGCAACCGCGTGCCGACCCAGCTGCGGCGGGCCCTCGTCGTCGGCGCCGTCCTCCTCTTCCTCGTCTTCCGCACCCAGCTCTTCCCCGCCACCCTCCAACAGCAGCCCCAAGCGGCCTTCATCAAGCGCCAGACCTCCCAAAAGACCCTCGGCCGCCCCGACCCGGCCTCCCAACCAACCGACTTCCCCAAGAAAATATGGCAGAGCTGGAAGACGGACCCCTTCAACTTTGACCAGCGCGACTCGGACGTGGCGCGGACGTGGACCACCAAGAACCCCGGCCACCGCTACGAGGTCCTCACCGACCACACCGACCTGCTCTACGTCGAGGAGCACTTTGGCCGCGGCAGCCCAGTCAACCGCCCGGACATTGTCGACTTCTACCGCTCCGTCAACGCCACCATCATCAAGGCCGACCTGCTGCGGTACATGATCATGTACGCCGAGGGGGGTGTGTACGCCGACATCGACGTGGAGGCCCTCAAGCCCGTCGACCGCTTTGTGCCGGCCCGCTACAGCATCGCCGACGTCGACATGGTCATCGGCGTCGAGATCGACCAGCCCGAGTTTCGCGACCACCCCATCCTCGGACAGAAGTGCATGAGCTTCTGCCAGTGGACCTTTATGTGCCGCCCCGGCCTGCCGGTGATGCTGCAGCTGGTCGAGAATATCATGTCTTGGCTGGAGGGTATCGCGGCGAAACAAAAGAAGCCCGTGGGGGAGGTCGAGCTGGACTTTGACCAGGTGATCAGCGGGACGGGGCCGTCGGCGTTTACGGAGGCGGTGATGAAGGAGATGAATAGGGAGGCGAAAGCCGCGGGCAGGAAGGAGGTGACGTGGAATAGCTTCCATGCCATGGATGAGTCGGTGCTGGTCGGGAGGGTGTTGGTATTGAATGTGGAAAAGTTTGCTGCTGGCCAGGGGCACTCGGATTCGGGCAACCACAACGCGCGGGGCGCGCTGGTGAAGCACCATTACCATGCGTCGAACTGGCCATCGAAGCACCCGAGGTATAAACATGAGGTGTATGGCGAGGTGGAACACTGCAATTGTATGTCTTTTCATTCCCCTTCCCTACCCCCTTACCAACCCCTCCCGGCTTCCTATCACTCCTTCCCCTTCAACCTCAACCTAACCTCAACCCCGTCCTAATTCCCAATTCCCTCACAACACCCCCAAGCACCCTTCTACCACACCCCAATCCCATCCACAAACTAATATATCAAAGGGGACGCCTCCTGCATCCGAACCTGGGACGAAAACGTCGCGGCCTACAAGCTCCTCTCCCCCGACGAACAAGCCCGCATCCTCGCCCAGCGCACACACGAGTACATGACCTCTCTGAACGAAGCCAAGAAGAAACAACAGAAGGAACAGGTCAGCCACGGACAGGGCCAAGCCCAGGCCCAGGGACAAAATACACCGGGGAAAGGGCAGGATAAACCGCAGGACAAGGTGCAGGATAAAACAACCCTCGAAAAGTTTGCTGCGGCCGTGAGGATGGAACAGGCGAGGCAGTTGGAGGTTGCCGAGCGGGAGGCTGAGGCGGGGGCGGCGCAAGCCCCCGCGGTTCAGGCGGGGACGCAGCAGCCCGCGGGAGAGGGAATTGTCCCGCGTGTTGTGGCCGATAAGGGTGTGAATGCCAGTGGGATGGTTGAGGAGAGGGGCGTGCCGGTGCAGGCGCCGGTGCAGGGGGCACTGCCGCCGGCTCCGTTTGTGGTGTCGCAGGCGGTGCCAGCGCCGGGAGGACTGCCGCCGGTTCCGGCCCCGGTTGCGGTTGCAGTGCCGCAGGGGGGAGGGCCTGTGGTGCAGGCAACCTTATAGCCCACAGGGGCCTTGGCCGGAGATGAGGTAGGTTGGGAGACGCTGCGGGGATAGATGGGGTGCTTGGGAGTGGGGATGGGGCTGGGTAGTGGGATTGGGGTGTGTCATTGAAGGCAGTGGTTTGGTGTTTGGGTAGACTATATGAATGTTATGGGCTGGGGATGACGTGGTTGATAAGGAACGGACTGGGTGGGATCATAGGCATCGCGACGGAATGAGTGATGATACCCTTCGGAGGGCAAGCACTTCTGCATACAATTCTCATGTACATACATTTTTCATGTTTTGTATCCATCCTGACTAAATATGACACATCAATCATTGCCAAAATTGTCCGTCCCGTTGAGTCTGGCACGCTGTGTACCTGTTTCGTCCACCCCTGACCAAATAAACATGCCTTACGGCTCAAGCCCCCTCGACAACGGTAGCGTTGGCCCGCGTCGAGCCTTCACAGCCCCTCCCCAGAACGCCCTTGCCGCATTCAATGGTAATGGCGCCCTTTCAGGTGATGGAAATAGCAGTGGCGGTCCCTTCTTTGTCAACCTTGGCAGTTTGATGCACCGTAATTCCTGAGCTGAAAACAAATAGTGATAAGCCCTTTGTCCCTAGTTTACGTCTAAGACTGACGCTGACTCCCCAAACCGGCAAACTTACACTGCTGCCCCTGGCCGGCCGTCAAGTCATAGCCAAACGAGGCGTCGTCACAAGTCCACGTCGTCTGCCCAACCGTGGGATCGTACAGCTGGTGGCAGTGGATTGTGGTCGCCGCCGCGCGCGAGTAGTTGGCATATACATCCTCCCAGCGGTAGCCTGAGGCGGCGTTACTGCTGGTGAAGGCGATGTCCCAGTACCCGTAATCCAGCCCTGTTGCCGCCGAGACGAGGCCATCGCTGGAGGCCAAAAGAAGGAGGCCCGGGAGGGACAGCGCGCGGATGTGTTGGCGCATGACTGACGGTGCCGGGATGCGGCCTGGGGCGTGAACGGAGGAACGCGCTTGGTCAGGCAAACTCAACAGCACTTGGTTTCACATCGCAGGCTTAAATGAACAGGACACGGCGGGCAGACGCGCAATCATGAAACGTTGCTTGACAGGCGGCGGCTGCATTGCTGCGACTGGCACGCGCTACGTAGACACCGGTAATAGGCTGAAACGACAGGGTTGCAGAGGTTGCGACAGAGTTGAGGGTCAGCAAAGGGCATGTCAAGAATGTGACGAAAATGGAGAGAAAAAAATTGAGGGCACAAATGCACCAAAATACCCTAACCCTTTGGTCCATCCCTGTCTGAGGTTTGGGTAAAGTCACGTGTCTGGCTCTTGTGAAATTCGACTTGGCGTTTGAATCCTGGCGGTGACCTTCCTTCTGGGCTGCTCGAGAGGCAAGGACAAAGAATCAGCCGACGGCTGCGATCTATTTGTACGGGCGCTTTTCCCACCGAACTTCCTGGCATCATCTGTGCCCTGATCCTGGCGTCAATTGGCTCTTGGGCACGTCTAGGCTCGTCACCACCATCCAGGTCATCCCTCTACGTACCTTTCCCCGCTTGCCATTCTCGGCTCAACTGCAGCAGAAACCAACAGCCTCGCTAAGTTACACAGGGCCAACCCAACACGCAAGGCTCCAGCCCGACAGCCAGCGACAGACCCTTCTACCGACCTATCATTTTACACCAACCCGCTTCATCGCGTTGGCCTCCCTCTTCTCCGCTTGGCATTTAAAACAACTCCCCCCAATCATCATGAACCGTTACGACCCCCCCGAGGGCCCCGACCCTGCCCAGGCCCACGCCGCCGCCCTCCAGACGTGGGAGAACATGGTGCACGACCGCCACCGCATCGAGCACGACCTCTCAATGGGCTTCAGGGACCTGCTTACCCGCTACCGCGAAAAGTGCGCCGAGTGCGAGCGCGAGAAGCGCAACGCCATGATTTGGGAAAAGGAGCAGCGTATGTCGGAGCGAGAGTTGAATAGTCTTAAAACGGCCGCCGTAAGTCTGCTTCTTCTGTCTACTCCAAATCAACCCAATACTCACCCCGCAGGAATCTTCGCCTTTTGCCTTTGTCGTCGTCGACGGCGACGGCGCCGTCTTCCGCGAGGACCTTATCGCTATGGGCGAGGAGGGCGGCAGACAGGCCGCCCACCAGCTTCACCAGCAACTTAAGGACTACTTTCTCGAACACCCCCATCTCTCAAACATCGACACCGTTTTTGTCCACGTCGTCCTTAGCGTCGAGGGCCTGTCCCGCGCCCTCATCGCCTCGGGCGTTCTTCCTACTACCGACCACACTGCCTTGACCAGGTTTGGCCGCGGCTTCTGCCGCGCCCAGCCCCTTTTCTCCTTCACTGACGTCGGCTACGGCAAGGAACAGGCCGACCACAAGATCCGCAAGCTCTTCGAGGTCATGGAGAAGAACATTCAGTGCCGCTCCCTCATCCTCGCCGGCTGCCACGATAACGGCTATGCCACCTTTCTCGAGTCCTTCCGCGGCAACCAAAAAATCACCCTCTTAGAGACGACCCCTGCCGCCGCAGATTTCAGAAAGTTTACCTTCAAGCGTATCTCATTCCCCCACGTCTTTCGCTCCGACCCGGTCCCATCTAGGCAACCCGTGCCCCAGAGCTTTGCCCCCGTCGCACCAGTCATGGCCGCGCCGCCGCCGGGCTTCCAGAACATGGCCGCGCCGCCGCCTGGCTTCCAGAACATGGTCACTTCGACCCCGGCCCTCAGCCCTCCCAACGGTAATGGTCCCAACAGGCTTCCGACCCCCCCGGCAGCTATGGCCCCAAGGTCCGCCGCCCAGGCTCTGGCCCCGGCTCCAACCCAGACCCCGCCTCCCGCTAGCAAACCCGACGCCACGCCCAACAGCTACGCCACCATCGGCCGCGGCACTGCGCCCATAACCATCAACATCGCCAGCACCAAGCGGGCACCCGCCGCGCGCCCCTTCTACCAGCTCAACAAGGACGACGAGCGCGTCGACGTGCAGCTGGCCAAGGCCGACTCCAACGCGGTCAAGTCGCTCGAGGACCGCCGCCAGATGAGTGGCATGAACCTGTGCAACAAGTACCACCTCGCCAACGCGTGCAAGAACAACAACTGCAACTTCTACCACGGCGACCGCCTCAACCCGGCCGAGATGCTCGCCCTGCGCCACAAGACGCGCAACCTGGTGTGCAACAGCGGCCACAAGTGCCGCGAGATCGGCTGCAACCTGGGCCACCACTGCTCGAACCCGGGCTCGTGCTACTTTGGGGATGATTGCCGCTTTCACGAGATGCACGGCATGGATATTGTAAGCCCTGCTTCTTTCTGTTGTATCGGGAGGCATTGCTTACCATTGCCGCAGACTCCAACTATCAAGATCTACGAGGACGGAACGAGGGAGGTCGTCTAGTTGGGCCCAGGACCAAGTACTGATTTGCTGTTGATTGCTGTCATGTACAGTCTGCCAGCCAACGTATCCCTATTGGTTACATGCTGTGGCAGAGGACCATCCATCTCAGATACGACCGCCAGTATTGGCAGTGCGTTGCATCCCCGTTGGCTGTCTGGCGACCCACCTTTAGCTGCCCCAGGAACTCTAACCGTTGCTAAGAGGGTTGTTTATTTTGTTTACCCCTGTTCGTAAAAAAGTCAGCTCCAGAATGAACTAGCTTGACATTACATACCGATGGAAGGGGGAGGTTTTATCCAATCGCACTGGTGACTGATGTTCATGACGGAGAGCTCAACACAACAAACAAATGCTGGGGAAGGAGGCAAACCAAAGCGATCGGAAGAGGGCGGGATGATAGGACGACGCTGATTGCCCACACCCGATTGTTGTCCCTGGAAACACTATTGATTGCCAAATGTACCCGAAAAAACATAGAAATGGCGAAAAAAATCCAGAAAGCTACCCAACTAGCACCCACAAGCTGTAGTTGGATTTGAAAATCCCTCTGGGATTTTGCTTCATCAGCCAAGTTGAACCCGCGACCTCTCGGTGGCCATGGGCCGAGAGTTCACGTGTTGCAGCTTTGCTGGAGGTCTCAGCCAGTAACCGCTAAACCACTGACTGATCCGACTGAGGAGCCGGTGGGATTAGGCAGGGGAAAAGTTGGACATGAGGGAGGTGTGGGCAGGGAGGTGTGGGCAGGAACGCTGGCAGGTACGTGCAGGGGGGGAGGCAGGGGGGGGGTCTGTTTGATGTTGCCCGGGACTTGCAGGGTCATGTTGGCAAGGTGTTTGCTAGACGTGACTGCCGGGCTGATGGTTTCTTGGGCCCCTTTTCCCACGTGCCTCCAAAACATCAGACATAACTGCCAGGCTGATGTTTTCTTGAGCCCTATCTCCCACGTGCCTCCACGACATCATGACTATAAGGTTGACAATCGCAGGCGATCTGGTGCCTGGTGAAGGCGTGATATGACTATACATTAGACAGGGCTGACGATCGCAAGCGATCTGAGATCTAGTTAACCCGTCATACAAAAAATATAAGACGACCGGGTTGACGATCGTATGCGATCTGATATCCAATGAACGCGTGATGGGAAGTTATCTTGGCGATGCAGACTCATTGTCGCCTCGAACCAACTACACTGTGGAAAGCCAGCAGACAAAGGACACGAGACTGCATATATTATTTATTTCTCTTACTGAGGAAGCCCCAAGCTCCCTCAACGAGTGACTGACTAGCTAGCTGTATACTTGTTGATTCCTCTGTCCTGGAAGTACCTTTGTACCGTGATCGCCTTGATCGGTCCTCGATCGCTTCGATCATTCTTTGTGGTTGGTGCTCGAGGTGATCGCAACGCGATCACATCGATCACCCTCCCCCCCAACAGCCTCTCTTCTGGTTAGCCCGTTGGTCCCACAGGAACGATTGGCTGGCGGTATGTCCTGCATCCCGCCTGCAGCCGCTTGGCCGCTTAACTGGTTCGCTCGTGACAGCTCGTCACAAGAAGGCGGCTGCCGTTAACTGAGGTGTGTCTCCGAGCCGGGACTAGATATAGGTGAACTGGTTTCTAGGCGAACCAAGGAGACAGCCATCGGTGCGTAATTTGCCTTCTATCTCCAACCTCCAATTCCGGTATTTCTTCCGGTTCCTATCGAAGCGGGGGGGGGGGGGGTGGTGGGTGTTCAGGAGGGTCATCCTTTTCTTCGTCTGATCAGGGGGGGACGGTGGTATGATGGCGACTGCAGGGAGTGCTGGAGGTGCCGGGCTTTGGGGTGGGGCCACGGGTGTGGCCACGGGTGTGAGCACGGGTGTAGCTGTGGGTGTGGCTCGGAGGGACGCGACGTTCTCCTGGAGGGCCCGTATCTGCACCCGCGTCGCCTCTCTTTCGCCGGCCTGTTCGTCCCGCATTTCTTCTATTCGGCTCATCAACTGCGCCATCAACTGCGCCAGAGTTGGGGGTTCACCCTGGGGATCCATTGGGGAATCCATTGGGACGCCGTCCATGTTTGCCTTGTTCGTCAGAGTCCACCTTCACGATTTCCCACCAGCAGTTCATCACCTATGTGAGTCTCCCAACACTCGTGTGGCCCTCTGCTCGAGTCCACTACTCACCTTTGCCTCATAGAATCCATCACAGGCGAAGGCATGCTTCCTTATCGCGGGGAACTCGTACTGCATCGAGCAGAACTGGGGCCAGCCCCCTGCTCCCAGCAGCACAACGACCGCCACCACGGGGAAGCCAGGGCCAACATCCACGGCCACGACGATGTCGTCCACGACCCGGCCGTCTACCGTAACCACTCCTCCGCCTTCTACGACCACCGCTGTGCCCGGTAACGGGGTTTCCACCCCGTCCCCGATCCAATCCGGCATGGTCGGGAACTGTAACAAGTTCCATCTCGACGGCTCAGTTTGTCCAGTGGAACCCCGCGGCCAAGAGTGACTGCTCTGGTCTCTGGGCTTCAACCGTACGCATAATTGCCTTGTCCCCATGGCCATGGACCATCCAACTAACCTCTCCCTCCCCTCTCGGCAGTGGGCCTGCGTCGGCATCATCGGCAACCCCGTGACCACGACAACCGGCAACGGCGTCGCCACGCCGGCCCCCATCCAGCCGGGCATGGTCACCAGCTGCAACAAGTTCTACCAGGTCAAGTCCGGCGACACCTGCGACGCCGTCGCCTTCTGGGGCGGCGCTCCCGGCACGCAGTGGGTGAAGCAGTGGAACCCGGCGGTCGGCGCCGACTGCCGCGGTCTGCAGGCGGGCACGTGGGCGTGTGTTGGTGTCATCAGCGGCAACGGCATCTCGACGCCGCTGCCGACGCAGACGGGCATGGTGCGGGACTGCAACAAGTTCTACCACGTCAACTCGGGCGACACGTGTGACGCGGTTGCTTTCTGGGGCGGCGCCCCCGGCATGCAGTCGGTGATCAAGTGGAATCCGGCGGTGGGACCGGAGTGCAGGACTTTGCAGGCGGGCACTTATGCCTGTGTTGGGGTTGTGCAGTAATAGACAAGGGGGGGGGGGGGGCTTGGTGTTGGAAGATGTGGAATGTTTGTAGAGGAGTGGGAAAGGCACTCGTGGGGATTAATAAGGAGGAAGTGTCCAGGGTGTTGGGAATAGCTTCAAGTCCACCATGTTCATCCAGCAACAGTGGCCAGAAAGGAGATTGATTCTGGAAGTGTGACACACATAATAATTACAGTCGCCCCATTAGCTCTCTGCGTCGCCCCCGGCCCCCTCAGCCCGGTACTCCACGATCGCCTTGACCACCTCATTTGCTCCATTCCGACTCGCCCACATCTGCGGCGTCGTGTGTGGGCACGACGGTTTAGCGGTGGATACCGAGGCGTTGGCTCCCGTACTCCTCGCAAACGCCTGCATCCGCACCCCCCATGCCTCCGGACGGGGGGAGACAAACATGTTGTACGTAATCCTACGGCTCCGGAGGCATGGCACCTCGGCATCAAGCGGCGCGCCGCCCGCAATGAGCTCCCTAACCAGCGGCCCAACAGCATCCCACTTCTCCAGCGGCGCCCCCGGCTGCCCGCTGGGATACGTCCCCAGCGCGTGCAGCGCGGTCCAGCCCTCGTCCGTGACCGCCCGCGCGCTGGCGCCGTGACGGAGGAGGAGGCTCGCCAGGGTGCACTGCGGGTAGGCCGGCCGCGCCCTGCCCGGCATCAGCGCGCAGATGAGTGGCGTCCAGCCGTTGGCGTTGGCCGCGTTGGGGTCTAGGCCACGGCCCAAGAGAAACTCGACGACGTCCTCCCTCCCGCCGGCGGCGGCGTAGTGGAGGAGGGACTCATCCTGGGGGGTGCGGAGGCGTAGGGCCGATTCCGCGTCGCGGCAGGCGGCGAGGCAAAGCTGGAACTGCTCGAGCGTGGCCATGTGCGTGACGGCGTGGAGGGCGGGTTCTCCAGCTGCGTCTGCTGCCTCGGGCGAGGCGCCGTGCTCGAGGAGGGCCCAAAGACCGCTAGTGGACGCCGAAGAGGGTTTGTGAAATAGCGTATGCAGCGCCGTTTTGCCAGCGCCGTCCCGGATGTTGGCATTAGCGCCCTTTTCGAGGAGCCCCTTGAGAGCTCCGACACGATGCCCCCATTCTGTTGCGGCGTGGAGCAGTGGGGTTGTGCGCAAGACGAACACATCTGGGTTCGCGCCGGCGTCGACGAGCTGAGCTATCACGCGCTGCTGCCGGAGATCCTCCTCGGCCGAGGTAATAGGTATACTCCAGGAGTGCCTGCTGACGCTCAGAATCGGGTTCCTGGTGACGCCGACTTCGAGCGCGTGCTGGATGACATCGGTTTCGTACCGAACCTTGGCCAACAACACGCCAACGGCACCATCCTGCCACTGAATTGCAGCTGTGTCTAACGCCCGTCGCTTCTCGTCCATGGGCCACCCGTCCCACATGTCGAGAAATTCGGCGACTAGCTCTACGTGGCCGTTCCGCGCAGCCATTCCAAGACAGTTGGGGGCCTGGGGGTCGGCAAACCGCCCGTCGGGCCCGACGAGCTGCCAGAGGAGGCGAGCAATGTCGCGGTGGCCAGCTTCGGCCGCCGTGACGAGAGTAGTGTGAAAGCGATCCGCGTCCTGCAGTGTTGCGGCTGGGCTCACCCCGGCATCGAGAATCATCCGGACCGCGGGTTCGTCTCCAATCAAGATGGCATAGTGGAGCGCCTCGCCCATCAGAGATGTAGGGTCTTCGTCGCCGTCGTCGACGTTGTCGTGGATTCCTACGGCCCAGATTTGTAGGAGTCGAGCGAGGTATTCTCGGTTTCCATCGTGCATGTAGGTGTGTACGAGACTGCGGAAGGTGGGTCGAGCCCAACGAGGCACAAGCCTAGCGGGTTGGGTTGGGTCCATGTTGCCCACGAGAGAAGGAAGACCCGTTGGAGGGCGCTGGGGCCGTCCTTGTTTCGTGATGGGTCTTTATTGATAATGAGACAGAGACCGAGACTGGCTCTCCTTTCCCAAGGTCCCCGGCGGATCAATCTCTTGTCAGGCCAGGGCCCCAAGCTTGAAAGATGCGCAAAACTCGGTCAGGCGGTAGTTGTTGTGAATGTCTCTGTTGTCACGCGGCGAGACGGGGGCTGGGGCTTGTTGGAGAGAGCGATAGTTGGGGAAAGAAAAACGGGGAAACGGCATGGTCTATATAGCTAAGTACCCCTGCCATGCCCTACGTCCCTCTTTTCCGTCCATCCGATTCTCTCCGTCCTCTCCATGCAACGTCGAAACCAACCCTAACTAACCCTTATGACACATACTTGCTTGGGACTCAGGAGTCATGATCCCAGCTTTTCCCAGCTCTCCATCTTCCCCTTTCGGCGGACGCTGTTTGGAGGAGGATGAGGAGGCATTTCAAGGATTGAGCCTGTCCATTCCATTCTTGCAACCGAGAAACTGGTCGATAACCATGACATGCCAGCCCATTCTGTCAGACAGTTTCGGCTGCCCGAATGAGAATGTCCCCCATCGATTGGGTCATGCTTAAAAACGGCGTGTGCCCAGAATCCAGGTACAATTCCCCCGGCGGACCCTCAAACGGCCTGGCACAGCCGTCTTGGTCAGCCACCTCTTGTGCCTGCTTGGCCATGAACTGCTGGTATAGCAGGGGCAAAGGCCGGTCCTGTGTCGTGTAGACATATGTCGAGGGAACACGCCTCCATCGAAACCAACAGTTCGGGCACGTCGTGATAGAAAGTATCCACTGCACGGTCATTCAATGCAATGTATGGTGCCGCTCCCACGTCTCGCTTTGTAACGCGCGCCGTTGCGGGCTACATGTCCTCCCCCACCACCTCTACCCCGACCCCCCACCACCTCGGCTGCTCTCTGTTTCGCAGTGAACTGCCGGACAAAGTCCGCACTGCGGCCTGCGAGCAGCTGCGGCGGGCAACGTGCTGGCATAGCGACGATGGCGGGTGTCGAGGGTTGCCAGCGGTGGCAGTTGGCAGGTCGGGAACAGTGGGAAGTGCGAGGGACGCCATTTTATGACTGGTTGCGCCGTTGCGTGCCGCTTGCTGGGAGCCGATGGGGAGCCAGAAATGGATGTCAGGTTGAAGAAAACGGATTCCTGGATTTCGGCCGTCGTTTTCTCAAACCAACCG
>MU855866.1:0-20326 GCA_033296695.1 Staphylotrichum tortipilum
GGGGGGGGGGGGGGGGGGGGGGGGGGGGGGGGGGGGGGGGGGGGGGGGGGGTTTGGGTTGATGGGTGTGTGAGGGTTTGGGGTGGGTTGGACGGGCGTTTTTGGGGCAGTGGTTTTCGTTTTGAGCTTGGGGTTTGGCTTGGGGTTCAGGTGCTGCGTAGGGTTGGTTCATAGGGGTTTCAGGGGAACGAGGATACCACGGCGTTTTGAGTTGAGTTGATGAGACTGTCCGTTTCCGGTTTGCGGATCATGATTCTATTCTTGGTGCGATGTTTTGGGTGTGGTATAGGTCTGGGAGTAATTCCTCTGAAGTTACAACGTCATGGTGCAAACCAGTGGTGTGGGCGGAGGGTACCGACCCCCTTCTAGGGACCTAGGTAGTTATCTCACCTCATGATCCAACCAACCTCGCCAGTTCCTCTTCCCACCACTCCTAATCAACCATCAATCAATCCATCACATCATCCCTCAACTTAAACAACGCCCCAAACACCTCCTCCGACCTTGACCTCACCGCGTCATGATACCACCCGTTACTCTCCCTGACCTTAATCCCCTTGATCAACCCCGCCGTCTCCCGCGCCAGCCCAAAATCCACATACATATCATCCACATAACTCGCCGCATACACGGGCACCTCATTCCTCCTCAACTGCTCCTCGTCATACAAATCCTCATCCCACTCCGCCGTGCTGGCCAGCAATTCCGCCGCCTCGCGCATCCGCGCCAGCTCGGGGCCCGCAACCCCGCTGAAATGCAGGGGGAAGACCATCTCCCCCGAGAAGTGCAGTGGCTCCGACCCGGGGGTGGATTGCAGAAACCCCTGGGGGTTGGCGAGCCACGCGTAGGGGAGGAGGGCCTTCCCCGCGCGGTAGGCGGCCCAGTTTGTCGGCGGCGCGCCGGTTTGTTTCGTGGCGTAGATGGCCTCGTGGAGGATGGCGTAGATGGGGTGGGTGTCGAAGGCGATCTGGCTCTCGAAGGCGGCGAGGGAGGCGCGGGTGAAGGTGCCTTCCGTGGGGGAGGCGTCGAGGTCGGTGGTGAGGCGGAGGACGAGGGAATGGACCTCGTCCAGGCCGCCGTGGGCGCCGAAGGCGATGCCGAGGGTTAGGAAAAGCGGCGCGGTGAGGGAGCCGCCGGATGGGAGGGGAATGGCACCCCCGGGGGAGGAGAGAATGTGGGAGACGATGCGGCGGACGGAGGCGACGTCCTCGGGGTATTTGCGGTAGTAGGCGACGTTGCGGCGGACGACGGTCTGGAAGGTGGCGGCGTAGACGTCGTCGGCGGAGCGGTTGATGGGGGCGAGGCCGCCGGTGAGGAAGGCCTCGCGCAGGCCCTGCGGGTACTTGGAGAGGTAGGTCAGGCTGACGAAGCCGCCGAAGGACTGGCCAAAGATGGACCAGGCCTTCTTGTCGTCGTCAAAGTCCTGGGTGAGGCACAGGCGGACGGCCTCGAGGTCGCGCACGATGCTGTTGGCGCGGAAGAGCTTGAGGTAGTCGGCCTGCTCCTGCGGGCCGCCCTGGGCGAGGACAGAGTCGGCGTTGATCGGGGTGCTGAGGCCGGTGCCGCGGTAGTCGAGGAAGAGGAGCTGGTAGCCGCGGCTGAGAGCGACCTGGGTCAGGGAGTGGTTCTGGGGCTCGCGGTTGCCGAAGCCCGGCCCGCCCTCGAGGTAGACGAGGTAGGGCAGCTTCTCCTTGGCGGCGAGGTCGGCGGCGGAGAGGGGGACAATGGGGCGGTCGTTCTTCCGGACGGAGCGGCCGAAGAGCTTCAGGGTGCCGGCGTCGGGACGGGCATGGTTCTTGGGGACCTCGAAGAAGAGTTCGGTGATGTGGAGCTGGCCTGGGGGGTGTTAGTGGAGGGTTATCTGGGCCAGTGTGAGAGGGGTGCTTACCCGGGAGCACATGGGCCCTGCGGCTGAGCAGCCGGGCGGCCTGGATAGCTGCCATGTTGTAGTGGCAGGAGGGGAGCCGTCCGTAGCAGAGGGGTGCAGTACAAGTAGAAGTATGAGTAGAGGTATTGACAAGAGGACCTGGAAGTGTGCTCCACTTGGAGATGTTGTTGATGTTGATGTTCGTCTTGTTGCCTCGTCAACGGCGAAAGAGCAGAAATAACTAGGGATAGACGGGTTTGTTCAAGAATTTCCAGTCTCTCACACAATGACAGTATCACCACTCTCAATATTTCACCCTAGGTCTCGCCGGCAAGGTTAACGATGGGATAGGAGAATAGACGGAGCAGGGCCGGACAGAGGCCCGGGGGGTGTTCGGGGTGGATCCCGGGCGGGGCCGCTGTTGGGGCACTGCTGTGAGAGCGCGGAACCGGCCAAACTTGGCGCCTGGCAGCAGAAGTGGAGCTACTGGGTGGATGCTGAGTGAGGCCCAGTCAAAACCCGGAAAAGCTTTTGCAGGCGTCGCACCAAACACTCTCTCTGCCTCGCTCTGCCTCACTCGTGCCACACCCAACCTCCCCCAACTCACCCAAACAGAGGAAGCTTACAAATTGGCACCAATGCCCTGCCCTGCAGCAGCTGCACCTCTGCCTCCGCGCTCACCCATGTGACATGACCGACTCGCAGCTTGTCCAGGCGCTGGCAGAGTCGTTCCTCGCCCTCTCCAACGAAGTCCAGTCGCTGATTGACCGCAAGACCATCCTCGAGCACAAGCTGCGCTATGCCCACGAGCAGGTATGTTAGCAAGCAATCTTTCATTCATTTCACCCGCACTTCCGTGATGATTTCTTAGCTCTAGATCTGGAGCTGTCGTCCCAAAGGGATGCACAGCACATGGAGACACCTTAATTTCCTGACCTCTGCTCTCAATTCACGCCTTTGCTCCTGCGTTGCATTTTGCGCAAACGGCAAGCTGACTCAATCGCTCTGCCAGTACCAATACCTCGCCGACAAGTATGCGCCTGCTGTCCCTGAAGTCTCCGAGACGTTAGCGAAACTGCAGCTCCCGCCCGATCTACACCCTCTCGCCGCCGCGACCTCGGCCGTGCCGCTGCCCAAGCGCGGCCTGCCCGGTAGCAACCAGCACCAGGTGGCCCTGCTCATTCGAGAAGGCCGCAAGGCAGCCCAACACCTCGTCGCCGCTGTAGCCAGCGCCGACGCGGACGAGGGCCGCTGGGAGGACAAGGAATTGTCAACCTCGCCAGGCATGGAGGTCTTGACGTCCGTGTCAACTGTTCTGGAGAAGGACTTTACCGTCCAGGGCAGAAAGGGCCTCCTCGCCTGCCCATTCTCGGCCAAGCCGAATCAAAACGGCGGCCCGTCTGGCAGCACCGCGCAGGTCGACGGCTCTCAGGACCCAGCCGGCGCGCCCGATCCGGCCCCGCCCAAGCCGTCTGACCCCATTTGTGCTGCCATGCTGGACGAGACGGCTGCGCCGGCCGCCGCCGCTCTCTCCAAGTGCCCGATCCGTTACCTTGACAAGCACTCCCCCGAAGAGATTGCCCACTACGTGGAGACGCACAAGCATTCGCTCCCCCGCAGCCATGAGGTGTGCGTCAGGCGCTACCAGAGAAACGAGGAGCAAATAAGAAAGCTCGATGCCAAGTACGGCAGCCTCGTGAACATGGTCGAGGACCTGAGCCACCTCCACCGCCCCATGATGCCCCCCTCGAAGGAGGAACTCATGGCGGCCGACCGGAGCTCGAACAAAAGAGTAGTCGACTGGACGCAATCCGTCGAGGCCGGCAACCCTGACGTCGGGGACAAACCACCCGTAGACGATGAGCGCGACGGCCGCTTTGACCGCCCGATGAGGGACGTGAGGGTAGGCGAGTCGCCCAGTCGCCCGTGGGGGATCTCGGTGCCCCTCGAGGCGGGCCAGCGGCAGCGCGAGCCATCCCTGCCCCGGCCGGTCCAGGAGCCTGCGGCAGAGCGCCCGCCTGCGCAAGCTTCCAAGGAGCCGGCGGCCAGGAAATGCCCGTTTGACCATCCAAAGATGTTCCCGGGGGCAGCCCCGCCGAAGCGGGAGGACGTCGCGGAGGCACCGGTCAAGCAGCCGGCCGCCACGCCCAGGACGATGGAGCCGCCGTCGAGCACCCCGCAGCCGACGTTTATCAACCTCCCCGACACACCGGCGCAGGCCGGGGACAAAGGCGACCGCCCCCAGATCGTCTTCAACATATCCGGGCCCGTGTTTATCGGCTACCCGATGGAGCAGGCGATTGAGTTTATGAAGCAGCTGCAGGGCCGGTGAGATATGCAGAGAGGGTACTGGATTAGCATGGCGTTGGAGGGATAGGGATATGGGCATCAACAGGCTGGCTTCAGCAAGGCGTTTTGGAGGGGAAACTTGGGAGCATGCTTTGTTTTACGGAAGTGGGATTAGGGTTTGAAGATTGCAAGCATAGCTAATGGAACTCTGTATCTTGACACAGCAACAAGAAACATGTAATCTTGGTCTCCAAACACTTGTACCCCGAGATCAACTGTACGCACGATGTAACCCCGAGATATAGATGACTGGAAAAATACCACAAAATCTTTGGATCTGCAAACACCGGTCTATCCCCAGAGTAGTCAACCAAGCCAAGCAGCAGCACAACACCCATCTGTATATCCCAACGCCGCCGGATGCAGGAAAACCAAAAGAACCCACGAGATATAAGTAGGAAGAGGACGGAAGGAAGGAAACCATCCAAAAAGAAACACCCTCTAGACCGCCCAGGCATATCATATGCTACACCATCATCTCCCCGAATTACCTCCTCGACCCATTTATCCCCGTCATCGTCGTCGTCGTCTTCGCCGGCTCATCGTCCCAGCTATCCCGGTACCCATCACCACCTTCCGTCTCCCACAGCGAGATGTCATCATCGTCCATCAACGCCGCGGCGTCCAGCTCATCCGGATGCACCATCCGCCCGTCCTCTCCACTGCCCCTCCCCGTCACACCTTCCTCCTCATCGTCATCGTCGTCCTCCCCAAGCGGGGTCCCGTCAAACAGCGCATCCCCGGCTTCAACATCGTCAGTGCCGGCAAGCTCGGCGGCCCGCGCCATGGTGCGACGGTAGATGAGCAGGGTGACGACGAAGCCGACGCCGCCAAAGACGGCCATGCTGGCGTAGTTGATGAAGCGGTCGAAGCCGGTCATGGTGTCGCCCGACTCGGCGAGGAGGGCGAGCCGCGAGCCGATGAAGACGTGCACGAGGAGTTTGGGGCTGTTACGCACACAAGTCGGTTAGTTTGTGGACCAAAGGGGAGCGGGGGGAGGGGGGGAGGGGGTGTAAAAGGGTGGGGGAGAAAGGGGAAATGGGGGACATACGTAGCAGCCGCCGTGGCCAACGCAAACGACTGCGTCCTGATACTCCCCACCGTCGCCAAAAATCCATTACTCAGACTATACGGCAGCGGGCACAGCCTGATCATGACCAGCACCACAATTCCATCCCGTCTCAGCACCTGCCCCAGCGCAATAAACCTCTTATCCCGCCCGACCAACCTCTGCACATACCCCTTCAACGCCCCCCTACTCGTGAGGAACGCGCCCGTGGAGCCCACCACCGTCGCGGCGGCGGCGATCGGCCACCCCAGCGGGAAGCCATAGACAAACCCTGCCACGGTAACGCAGGTGGAGTAGCCGATGATGGGCGGAAACCCCGTCGCGACGATGGCAAGGAAGATGGGCAGCCACCCGGCCGGGTGTGACCGAATCGATGCCGCGACCGGGCCGAGCGCGGCAAAAATGCGGTGCGAGTACACCAGGAAGAGGATGCCCA
The DNA here is from genome assembly GCA_033296695.1 of Staphylotrichum tortipilum. Classification (NCBI taxonomy): domain Eukaryota; kingdom Fungi; phylum Ascomycota; class Sordariomycetes; order Sordariales; family Chaetomiaceae; genus Staphylotrichum; species Staphylotrichum tortipilum. The sequence goes on from MU855866.1 coordinate 5,721, forward strand.
GCGTGAAGACCACGCCGCTGGCGAGCAGCACGAGGACCCGCTGCGTGGGCGTCAGGGAGAGGTACAGGCGGAGAGAGTGTTGCAGGATGGAGGTGGCCGTTTCGGTCAGCGAGGCGAGCAGCGCCTTGGGCCCCGAGGAGGAAGGGGATGGTTGTTGATTGCGCCGTGCGGAGAGGCGGCGCGCGCCGGGGGGTGTTGGGCGCGGGGTCCAGGCCGGGCGGGGATGGTTGCTGTCGTCGTTGTCATCGTCGGGGGAGAGGGAGGGGCGGGTGGTGGTTATCGTCGGGATTGTGGTGTGTTGGGGAGAGGGGGTGCGGCGCGGCGAAGGGGAGGAGGAGGCGTCGTGGAAGAAACCGCCATTGTCGGTGGAGAGCGAGCGAGGCATCGCGTCCGCGCGTTCGGGGGTTGGAGTGTGGTCGAGGAGGCGGTCGGTCGCGGATGCGCCGGCAAGGGGAGGAGGAAGTGGAGGGGTTGTTCCGGGCGAGGATGAAGGGGGTGGAAAGCAAAGGAGCCGACTAGGTCGCTAGGAGTGCGTGTTGCTACCTGTGCATAACGATGAACTTGTTGCTGCTGTAGGGATTACGGGGGCGGTGCGTAGGTAATGTAGGGCCGCGTGGGCTGGAGGAGGGCTCGAATTGGTTGCTGGAAGAGTGTGTGTGTCTGGAGGAGTGTCGTGTCTGTCTGGTGTTGGAGCCGAGCCGGGGAAAAAGAATGAAACCAGGCTGGGGGCAGGTCCCTGTCAGCTTGCCGGGGTGTCGGTCTGCGGGAGCAGCCCGCTGTGGGCGTCAGCTCGCTCAGCCACCAAATCTTACAGCAGAGGACCCTCGGCGCAGGGTCCATGCAGCCACTCGTCCAAGATTCAGAGATAATTGTTATCGAGTGTCTGGATGTCCTGTTGAATTGGGTACCCAAGCAGATGCACAGCATCAGAATTGGTAGTTATCTGCCCACGCATCCATCCCTCTGATCAGCAACACCGAGGGCCTCGCCCCCCCCTTGCCCCCGCACTGTGTTGCTCCTGGCCTGCACTGCTGCTGCACAACGAACGGATCTGTGGGTTTGCGGGATTGCGCATCAGCCAACAACAGACAACGGTCCAGCCCCTGGCCGCCAAGCAGGCCGTCTCGACCTCTTGGCATCATCGGATCTGCACCAAGAACATGGCGACTCCATGCTGGGATCCCGCTGGTATATCTCGAGTTCGCTTCTTGGCTGAAAGTGTTTTTTTACTTGTTCTCTTCTAAAGAGCAGCAGCTAGTTCCTCTCTCGCTCTCTGTAGTACCTGCGCAGCCAGGAACCCGGCAGCTGGATTCAACTGGATTCAACTGAATGCAAACCCAACGCGACCGACTCCTGGCCCCTGCTTGGCCCGGCTACTGTCTGTCCGTGTAGCGACCTGTCACATGCGACTGGCTGGTCCGCCCATCACCGGCCCCGCACCCCCGACGGCCCCTTGGGCGGCTCCTTGGACATCGACGTGTCCCTAACCAGCAGCTTGACCTTGCCCTCGCCGATCTCGACGCCTTGCGAAAGGATGTCCACCTCCTCCTTGTCCTCCTCCTTCCGCCTCAGCGTCTTGCCGTCCTGCGAGAGTGACCGGTCCCAGCTGCCCGCGTCGATGCCCAGGATCCCCCCGGTGCTGTTCCGGTCCCCGGGGACCGAGAACTCGCGATACGCATACCGCCACTCGTTCAGGAAGCTCCGCACCGCCTTGCCAACCTTGTCCTTGCCGTTCTTGCTGTGGTGGCCCGTGCCCGTGATGGCGTAGATGGGCCTGCTCTCGCCCACGTTCTCCATCAGCACGCCCTCGAGGTACTCGACCGCCTCCTCGGGGTGCAAGCCGTGCAGGTCCACGTAGATCTCGGGGCAGCTCGCCCGGTCCTTGTTGCGCTCCTCGTACAACTGCTGCGCGGCTTCGCGATGCGCTCTCCGCATAAGATCGTTCTCGCTCTGCCCCCGCAGGCTGAGCGCCTTGGCCGCCCGCGCGTCGTTGCGGTTCCACGCCTGCGCCGCGCTATACAGAATCACGCGTCAATAACTGTTCTTCCACCATATCGCCGCGCGCAGGCGGGTGCTACAAACCTCTGAAGAAACTTGTTCCGGAGACCACCGTGCTTGATGGCCTCCTGCCGCGCCTTGAGATACGCCTTGTTGGCCCTGTCGCCCGTCTCGAGCCACGGGATGTGCTTCGGATTCGGGATCGCTTGCGCAGCGGCGCTGTTCTCGCCGTTACGAACGTTGGTCGAGCTGCCATTGCGCGGAACTTTCCGGTTCAGTTGGGCCGGGGCCGGAGACGGAGACATCTTGACAATGTCCGCTAGCGTGCTGGGCGGCGCAAAGTTATCCTTGGGCCCATGCCCGTGACCGCCCCTCTTCCCATGGTGCTTCTTGCCCTGTTTGATCACAGCCGAACCGAGCGACGGGAACGCGTCTGCGTCGTCCAACGAAGGAGCAGCTTGCGTGTTGTCCTTTTGCTGATGCCGACTCCCCGGCCGAGACCGGGGACGGTCGGGGTAGTGATGTGCCTTGAACCCGGGAGGCGGGGTCACACCCAACGAGGGATAGTTGGCCGAAGCAGGAAAGATTGCCAGCTGCTCCGGGGTGCCGGGCTGCAGCGCCGGGAAGCTGCTGTAGTCCTGCAGGTTGACCGTGGCGTGCAGTGTTGGTGGGGTGCCCGAGCCGTCAATGTGCAGCCGGTTGACGAGATGGGAGGGGTCGTGGGAGAAGATGCAGGTACTGCCGGCGAGGCAATTGCCCGCAACCCAATACCTGGCTCTGCGTCAGTTCCCGAGTCGGCCACAGGTGTTGAGGACGGTCAAACTCACTTGCAAATGTGGCTGCTGAGATCGTGACTGAACCGGCAGTCGGCGCGCAGACACTGCCCCGTAGACAGGTAAAACTTGCAGATCACGCCCGTCTTCTGCTGGTGGTCCGCCGGAGTGGTCGGGCGGCCATCTGAACTCATCGCCTTCCCGATGACGACGCGGCTCGCCTCGGCCTCGGCAGCCAGCGCCAGGTTGTCCTGCACCTGTGTCTCCATAATGGCTGCGACTGTGGCACCGAGATCGTAGCCGTGCATCGCCAGGGCGGCGCTAATCTCGTCGTCCGACTTGGTCTGCCCGAGGATCGACCGCAGCATGTCGTAGGGGGTCATGTCGTTCTGCTGTTGCGTGGAAACGAACTCGGGGGCGCTCACGTTCAGCCCGCTGGAGCCGCCGACCGAAGATGTCACGCTGATTGCATCGTCGCTCACGAGCCAGTCCACATTGTCGGTCTGGTAATCGCCAAACACCTCCTGCGAAGGTGTGTCGTCGTGGGCAAATTGGTAGGCGTTCAAGTTCGGGCTGTGTGGCACCGGGGTCGCAAACGCTAGCCTCGGAGACGGCCTTGGCGAGCCAAAAGGCGAGGCTGTCGACGACTTGGTCCGGCTCAGCGGCGTAGGCATGAAGCCTGGAGGGGCAAGCGGGCTGACGCCCAGCCGAGGCGAGCTCGAGAGCGGGGTTCCTGAGCCGCGCCATGAAGCCGGCGACGGGCGCCTCAGGATGGTCTGTCGAATTGGCGGCGGCGAGGTTGTGCTCCCTCCCCCTTCTCGATATCGCCATAGTGCATCCAGTATTGCATTCTCCAGCGCCTGGCCCGTCAGGCTGGTCTTGGTCTTCAGGAGCTCCTCGAGCTTGTCCGTCTTATCCTCATCCTCGATATTTGGGTCCTGCAGGACCGGCAGGCAGAGCTCGTACGTCTCATCGGAGACCATGGTGTTCGGCCGGCGGGTGACGGCGCGGTATGGAGGTGGGGGTGGGGTCGGGATGTGGTGGTCGTGGTGGTCGTGGTGGGCGAGGTGCGGAACGACCCGGTGACTAAGAGCCCGAGGACTTGGTGGTCAAAGATGTTGTGGGATCGAACTGCTTGGATAATCGAAGGGAGATGGGAATAATAAAACCGGCACGACGCAGGGCGTGTCGGGGCCAACGAGTGAGAGGGGTAGAGAGTGTGCCCCGGGGCGTTGCTGGGAGCGATGCGTCTGACCCGCAGCTGTCTAGGGCGTCGAGCGGAGTCGGTGAGCTGCCTATGGGACCCCCTGGACTGAAATGACAGGGCGACAACGGGGCGCTTCACCACGAGGCCGCGGGTGAGGGATGGGACGAGGGCCGAAGAGCGTCGAGATGGCAGCAGCGGCGGTCGTCAAGTGGCATGTTGTCATCGAGGGGTGGAGAGGCGCAGGGTGGTGGTGGTCACTCCAGGGGGAAGTGGGAGATGCGGGCGGGAGTGCAGGGATCGAGAAACGGGGGCGGGGTGCTGTGGTACGCGAAACGAAGTGATGCTGGGTCAGAGCCCAATGTTGTATTAGAGAAGGGCGTTGCAGGATGGTCCCGCAAAGTGATGGAAAGAGCCAAAAAAGAGTAGGTAAAGGTAGAAAACGAGCCTGGCTCCTGGATGGATGGATGGATGGATGGTGGTCGTGGAGTTGAGACCAGGCAGCGCGTGTCCAGCTGAGACCAGCGGGGACAGCAGCCAGCAGCAGGAGGGAGTCTGGGGCGGCACCTGCACCGCTGCAATAGGACAGGCGTCGAGGTTCTTGGGGCGCCCGCCTTGGGCGACGAGCATGTGGGGCCCAGGGGACAGTGCGCTGACTGGCTCGTATGGCTCCACTGTGCGGCTTGTTGGGGTGGATGGCAGTTGTGATTGGCCGCCCTGTCCTGGTCTCGCCCGCGTCTGCCCTTTGCGTCATCTCTCCATCCCATCCCTCCTCGGCCCTCCATCCCTCAACCCTCGGAGGCCAAGAAGCAGCGACGACAAAGGCGAGTCGGCCACCGCTCGAGAGTGCCTTGTATGTACTATGTACCAGCCGGCCCGAGATCTGCTAGCCTTGAAAATGTGCTCGACACTACCTACCCACCACCTGCAGCAGGTATGCTTGGGTTGAGTTACGTACAAGTCAACATGTGGTCCACACATAGGTTGATACTACGTGATTGCTCGCATCTAATAGCCACCATCGCTTCTCACGTCAAGCCGCTTTGTTTACCCAGGGCTCCTGCACATCACGGTATTTCCGCCTCATCGTCCTCGTCATCCCCAAACCCAAAGCCGAAGCTGAACCCGGCGTTCTTCTTCTGTGGCTGATCCCCCGCCGCGTCATCATCATCCCCCACCACGGCGTCCCACCGCCTCTTCTTCTCGGCCAGCTGCCTGAGTCCCTCCTCCAGCAAGTCTGGCCGCTCCTCCCGCAGCCGACTGACGAACAGCCCGTACGCGTCCGTGATGTCCCGCTCGAATCCCGACACCTGGTCCGCCTTGTCCTTCAAGAAGGACAAGACGCTGCCGATGTGGGACTCGGGCACAAAATTCTGCGTCAGGGCGATCCCGTCCTCCAGGTTCACCACGAGATGCCACCAGCCGCTGGGGACGTGGAGGATCTCGCCCGCCCGGCAGATGCCTTCCCTGCACTCGGGGAGCCGGCGGGCCTCGGCGTGGAACTCGAGGAGCCACTCGGCGATACTGAGCGGGCTGGTAACCTCGCTGCTGTCCCGCGAGACGAACACCCCGGGTACCGACGCCGACGGCGGGAACATGATCCAGTACTTGGCGCCCTGGATCACCGCATTCCACGCGCTCGTGGCATTGGGGTCCTTGTGGAACGTCGACCCGCTGCGTTCCGGGCCGATGATGAGCCACCGGTGCGCCGGCCTCTCGGCCCCAAGGAGCTCAAACAGGTCCGGCCCGAAACAGTCTGGCTTCCAATATGCCGCCCCGTCCCCTTTGCCAACCCGCAGTGACATCTTTTCGGCGAATTTCCGGTCAAAGAGATAGAGCGGGCTCTCGTCCTGGCTGTTCCGCATGTACTGGCAGTAGGTGGCGAAGGACCAGTCCACAGCCTCGGCCCGGAAGACAACATCTGCGTACTGGGACAGCAGGCTCTCGATAGTCCAGGACTCGGTGACTGGCCAGGACTGGATGCATTTGGTCAAGATGAACGGCTTCTTGCTCCACTGCTCCGCAAACTGCTCGTACGAGAGATCCTCAAAGCGGTTGATCTCGTTGGCCGGCGGAATGTCCTTGGTGTATCGGCCGAGTGCGATATGGCTGCAGACGAACGGACGGTGCAGGACATCAGAGAAGACGTTGCTGCAGTCCACCTGGATCTTGTGTTTAGGCGGCAGCCCGAGAACTGTCGCCCTCCATGAGCCTCGCCATTCAAAGGAGAACTTTTTGCTCAGTTCTGATCTGGGTCAATGTCAGCAGATGCTCCGTCAGCATGTGCGGCACTCACTCCAACCCTAGGGCTACCATGGAGCTGCACCGCCCGCACCATCACAGGCATAACAAATTGAGCTTGACTCATTGGGATTGCTGGGAACGGTCTTCGAAGGCGGCGTGCATGGGGGCAGTATGGACAATGGCTCACGGAAATACACGTACCATCCATGTCACACTCCTCGTTGGCCACCCTGCCTTTGTGCGGGACAATCTAATGCTCTCTTTGTCACTTGGGAAAATCGCAAGGAACAATACTTACTCTAAAAAGACGGCCTTCCAGAGGTCGTCAGCTGCACAACAGGCAAACAAGAACCTGCATGTCGAGCCGAGCAATCTCAGGGCGGGCTTGTCCATATACTCGAGCAGCTGCACGAGCATCTCGTCGGGTAGCACCCGCAGCGCCCCAAGGCTCTTGCGAGAATCTTGCCCGCTGGAGAAGTACTTGTTGCCCAGCGGTTTGATGCCGAGGGGGTGTGGAGGGACCGACGAGCCGAGGCGGGAGTCATCGAGGGAGTCATGGGGCTGAGTCCCAGTGCCATCCTCCTCGAAGGCGCAGCTTCGGGCTGGCCGTTGGTGCGAGGCCAGAATCGTCATGACTTGACTTGCGGCCAGGGTTGCGGCAAGACTTGTCAGGGTGAGGGAGGGGAGCTGGATGTCGATGCCCTCAACTCAGCACGTGGAAGCAGAGATCCCCTGTCCACGATCACGGCCAATCCTGCTTCCCTCTGCGGGAAAAACAGACAGAAATCGAGTTGACAGCGCCCAGGTGCAAAGATCAAGATCGTAGCAAGCGACTGGCAGACTCTGCAATTGGTGGCATGGCCTGGTTGTGGACGCACAGCTGCAAGCCGCTGTAAAATCCTGGGCCTGCCACACCGAGTCGCGCAGAGTTGGGCGCAGATTTGCCCCCATTGCCCCCCCATTGCCCCGCTGAAAAAAAAGTCACAGCGCAAGCGGCACCCCCACCAACCCACCAACCTTGTTGGTCCCAAGCGGGGTTGTTGCCTGAGGCGCCAATAAATTCTGCTCCGCCCAAAGGAATTTTTATCGGTGCCGCAGTGCTCGGGCTCTCTCCTTCTCCTGACCACCACAAATCCAAACACAACCATCCTCAGATACCACGCACCACCATAGATTCTCTTGTTCTCAGTTGGAATACTGGGAACTTTGAATCTATATTCTTTTCTGCCCAGCTCTTTTCTCCCGCCTTCTTCTGCAGTGCTCTGCCGAGTCGACTGCGGATTTTTTTCTCACGACCTTTACCCCACCATCCACTGCATTTCTAGATCTAAGCCGGGCTTGGATCTGGAAATCTTTGCGAACACCACACCGCAATCATGGCTACCGATAAGGGACTCGAGGATGTCCCCGAGGGTATGTTCATCACTGGTCGCCCCTTTTTTCCGGGTCGGGATCGGGCGCGATCGCATGCGCCGGCGGTCAGACGAGTGCGCTGGTCTCCCGCCTGCTGCTGTGATGATCCCCGCCCGACCAGCGCACACTCCTTGCTGCGCACCACACCACCATACACCACCACCACCACCGGTTGGAACATGATCGCTGACAGTACTCTGCGCTACAGGACAGATCGAGTCGAACTACGATGAGACCGTTGACTCCTTTGACGAGATGAACCTCAAGGCTGAGCTGCTCCGCGGTATGAGCCCCAAGGCACAAAATTGTGGTGGCGATCTGGGTGCCTGCTGACATTTTTGAAGGCATCTATGCCTACGGTTTCGAGCGCCCGTCTGCTATCCAGCAGCGCGCCATCATGCCCGTCATCAAGGGTAAGCCACAATCAACCTCGCATCCCGGACGCAACTAGACAGGCCACTGACACCCACAACCAGGTCACGATGTCATCGCCCAGGCCCAGTCTGGTACTGGCAAGACCGCCACCTTCTCCATCTCGGTCCTCCAGAAGATCGACCCCACCCTGAAGCAGTGCCAGGCTCTCATCCTCGCCCCCACCCGCGAGCTTGCCCAGCAGATTCAGAAGGTCGTTGTCGCCATCGGCGACTTCATGAACATTGAGTGCCACGCCTGCATTGGCGGCACCAGCGTTCGTGATGACATGAAGGCTCTCCAGGACGGCCCCCAGGTCGTTGTCGGCACCCCCGGCCGTGTCCACGACATGATCCAGCGCCGCTTCCTCAAGACCGACGGCATGAAGATGTTCGTCCTCGATGAGGCTGATGAAATGCTTTCGGTGAGTTCGCCCGTTTTTCAAATGGCGACGCCACGGTTCAACCCTGACTGACTCTTGAACAGCGCGGTTTCACCGAGCAAATCTACGACATCTTCCAGCTGCTGCCGCAGTCGACCCAGGTCGTCCTGCTCTCGGCCACCATGCCCCAGGACGTTCTGGAGGTCACGACCAAGTTCATGCGCGACCCTGTCCGCATCCTGGTCAAGAAGGACGAGCTTACCCTTGAGGGTATCAAGCAGTTCTACATTGCCGTCGAGAAGGAGGACTGGAAGCTCGACACCCTGTCGGATCTGTACGAGACCGTCACCATCACCCAGGCTGTCATCTTCTGCAACACCCGCCGCAAGGTCGACTGGCTCACCGACAAGCTCACCGCCCGCGACTTCACCGTCTCGGCCATGCACGGTGACATGGATCAGGCTCAGCGTGACCTGATCATGAAGGAGTTCCGTTCGGGCTCCTCGCGTGTCCTGATCGCCACCGACCTTCTGGCCCGTGGTATCGATGTCCAGCAGGTTTCGCTGGTCATCAACTACGACCTCCCCGCCAACCGCGAGAACTACATTCATCGCATTGGTCGTGGTGGTCGTTTCGGCCGCAAGGGCGTTGCCATTAACTTCGTCACCGCCGACGACGTGCGCATGATGCGCGAGATTGAGCAGTTCTACAGCACCCAGATCGAGGAGATGCCCATGAATGTGGCCGACCTGATTTAAGGCGGGACTCTCATCTCGGACATCACGACATCCTTTTTCTCTCGGCGTACCTCACACACATTCCCATACATCGGCATCGGCATCTGGCGCTATACTGAGGAGGGACATTGTGCTGGGGTCATTTGATAGAGAGAGGAGCAACGGGGGCTGCTTGGGGCAGGGTTTTCCTTTTTTTCGCCCTTTTTGTGGGGGCCTGGCATCCGGGTTGATATTCACCAAAAAGCTCTGATCGGGGTTTGGGCGCTGCATCTTAATTCGTGAATGGTGCGAGTGCTTCGGTGCCTATCAAGGAAGGCTGCTTTTCTCTTTGTTTTCAGTGGTTTTTGCCGGCTTTTCTCAGTGCCATCTGTATGCAGAGTCAGGGAGTTACCAAAATGCGACTTAGACTGAAACCCAGCACTCCAGTGTGAAGACTGTCCAGGTGGATGAGGGAGATGTGTGTGGTCGTTGGGCAGAATCGACCTGCGTATTCGGTAGGTGCATAAATGCCCAGGCCTTCTGATCGCTTAAATCTGAATAGAAGAATATCGGCGTGGCGGGGCCAGGCAAGGCTCCGGCTCGAGCTTCGCGACTTGTGCTGTTGCCCTCGACCTCAAGTTTCATCCTTCAGGCTCTGCGCCAGCCAATTTCTTCAGCAGTCGAACACACAACCCACACTTACAGCGAGATACCGAGGCTTGACGGACACCATGGATCGCTCTCTTGACCGCAGCCTTGATGACATCCTCGAGGATCGCAAGCAGGCATGTCGTCCGGAAATGCACCGAGCACCGAGCACCACACCGGGAGCTGATGGCTGACACGCGCGACTGCAGAACAATAGAGGGTCTCGCAGCAGCAACAACAACAACAACAATAACAACCGCCGTCGTGGCGACAGATCCGACTACCCCAGAGATGGCGTCAGAAAGGTGTGTTAACGTGCATATCCCACCCATCCCCCAGCCCAAACATCAAGCACTGGCCCTCCCCTCTCCGCCTCTGAGTCAACATAGGTGCAGAATTGCTGAGACTGACTATGCTGCCGACTAGGTTGATTGAATCCTCTTTCTCCTCCCGTCTCCTTCCCCTCCCGCCGGTCGCCCGCCCTCCTCCTTCTCCCTTTGCTCCCAGACATTCGTTCGAAACGAAACAGCCACACGTGCACACAGACGGACTTGCTTTGTGTGTGTGTTCGAGTGTTTCTGTTTCGCCGGCGGCCCGATGCATTGCTCACCTTTCGGATTGGATTGGATTTTCTGTGGATCGGACCGGATCGCGCGACGTTGGTTTGGGGGGTGAGGGTAACGAGCTCCAACTTGAATCTTGCCAGCTAACGAGCGCCCGATCGTTGTCTTTTGACGGGACAGTCCTTCAGAGACGATGCGCCGCGGAATCTCGACTCGTGCGTATACCCCGACAGGTGTTTCGAAAGCGGACAAGGGATTGACATAGTCGTGCAGCGAGTGGGTTCACGATAAATTCGAGGACTATGGTATGTTGTTCTCCTGGTCGTGACGTTTTGCACATGGGGTTGCTGACAATGAAACCAGGGAATCGCCGTTCCGGTACTCGACGCCGCTACTCTCCCGAGCCGTCTAGGTACTACCACACTGCCGCCTCACCTCTTGAATACACACCTCTGACAATCTATAGCGACTCGCGGGGCAGCAAGCTGAGGGTCGACAACATACACTACGAGCTGACCCAAGAAGACCTCGAAGTACGCCCCCCCCCTCCCCCCAAATAAACACCCCCACACGCATACTTACCTCCCAACCCCAGGGCCTCTTCTCCCGCATCGGCCCCCTCATCCGCCTCGAAATAAAGTACGACCGCGCCGGCCGCTCCGAGGGCATCGCCTTCGTGACCTATGAGTCGTCGCGCGACGCGGCCCAGGCCGTCCGCGAATTTGACGGCGCCAACGCCGCCGGCCAGCCCATCCGGCTCACCCTGCTGCCCGGCGGGCCCTCGGGCGGCGGGCGCGGCGGGCGCAACCCCTTCGACTCGGTCGCCGGCCCCGCCGCGGGCCGCCCGCTTGCTGAGCGCATCACCCTGCCCCCCGGCGCGGGTGGAAGGAGGTCCAGGAGCCTTTCCCCTCGGAGGGAGTCGGATGAGGAGGCGGCGCGGAGGGGCGTGGATCGGTACAGGCCTCGCGGAGGAGGTGGTGGTTCGGGGCGGCTGAGCCGGTCGCGGAGCCCGGTTGCTGGTGGTGGTAGACGGAGGGAGGGTGGTGGTGGAGGTGGCGGTCGGCGGCCGGGTACGAGACGGGAGGGAGGTGGTGGTGGTGGTGGTGGGGGTGGTAGACGCGGAGAGAGGGGTGGTGAGAGGGGTGGTGAGAGAGGTGGCGAGCGCCGGCCGAAGAAGACGCAGGAGGAGTTGGACGCGGAGATGGAGGATTACTTTGGCGGCGGTGGCGGTGGTGGTGGGGGGAGCGCGCAGCAGGCCCAGGCCGCGCCGCAGCAGGATGCGGGCGACGATGTGGATATGATTGAGTGAGGGAGGAGATGGGGCAGTGGCGTTCGCGGTCGTGGGTAGGGGAAGTGTGTGAGTTAGTGTCGGATTTGCTTGTAGGAAATGTGTTGGTCGGGACTGTATTGAGCGTGTCACATCCTCCACTTTCGAATATATACAGAGGAACAGAATGAATGAAAAGCAAGCAAACTCATGATTTTGCGCCGCCCGTGCCCGATGAATCGGTTGTTGGGTACATCTCGCCGTTCGCTGCGAAGCAAGGTTGGCACTTGAAATATTGAGATCCCATATATGTACATTTGTTCCGTCATAGACTCAGATGGCTGGCTCATCAACATCCACCAGGACGGGCACACTTCACTTGACCCTTCCTCCCAATTCACCTAGTCCACCTCGTCCACCAACCCCCTCTCCCGATCCACCTTCCCCCCCCTCGTCCGCGAATACTTGGGCACGCTTTTCAGCGGGTACGCCTCGATAAACGACCCGGGCACGTCCAGCTTGGTCGCCCAGCCACCGCCCTTGGCCCCCTCCACCTCGCCCTCGGCGGGTTTCTTCGGCGAGAGCAGGTTCGAGCCGCCCAGCGGCGGCGGCGGGCCCTGCTGCTCGGCGAGGAAGAGGCCTGTTGAGGAGGCGCCGCCGAAGAGGTTCCAGATGGGGGTGACGGTTGGGTCGAGGGAGTGTGGTGTCGTAGTCGTGGTGGTGGGGAATGGTGGTGGGGGTGCGGTTTCGCCCCCGGGGGTGCCGAAGAGGGTTGTGAGGGAGTTGATCGGGGCTGGCAGCGGCGCGGGGGGGTGTTCATCGGCGGCAGCGGGGGTGGTAGCCGAGATGGGGGAGACGGGCTCCACGAGGAACTGGACGTAGGTGGCCTGTTGTTCGGAGTCGGCGTCGGAGTCGGGCGAGCGGCCTTGTTTTGTTTTGCCGATGAGGGCGGCGCGGAAGGCGGCTTCCTCCTCCGCGGACTCGCCGCCGATGGTGTGCTGCGGGTCGAGCGCGAGGAGGCCGCGCTTTGCGCCCCAGCCGCCGCCGCCGCTTACTGGTTTGGTTTGTTAGCAGGAGGAGAGTAGGAGTAATGATGGTGGTAGGAGTAGGGAAGAAAGGGGAATGCAGTCCAGGGTCGGCAAAAACACTTACAGACTTTGCTCAAACGGCAGCCGGACCACAAGAGTCTGCGGAGGGGCCAGGCCGACGCCCGGGCCAGTCTCTGCTCGCTGGATCCGTCGTAGGGGGCCACGCCGGGCGAGGGGGCCAAGTCCAAGGGCTCCAGCACGCCCCGTGTGCGCGACAGGACGGTGACCACCCGCTCGGGAATGGTCAGAGCCCACACGCCGACCGCGGCGGGCGGCGGGGCACCGTCCCCCTGGACGCTGGCGCGGGCCTTAAGGAGGCGGGGGATGATGGCCTCGAGCTCCTCGGACGGCGGGGTCTGCTGGCTGTTGGCCCAGATTTTGGACAGGACGTTTCCGAAGCTGGAGAGCACCCGGTGCGGCTTGGTGAGGGCGATGAGGTTGGCGCTGGACTGGACGAACGACGACGCCTCGGGGACCCTGCCGGGCTTCCTCAGCACGACCGTGTGCTCCACCTTCTCGGTGTCCTGGGAGATCTTCCGGAGGCGGTGGCCGTCGCCGGGCCCCCACATGCTCGTGACCAGCGGGTTGGGCTTGCCGAGGGTGAAGAGGGTGTTTGCGAGGGGCAGCCTCACGCTCTTGAACGCGCCGTTCCGGGCCGTGGGGCTGCGGAACTCGAGCGAGGGGGGCTGCGACGCGTCTGGCCTCGGCCCTGAGCCGTGCCTCCGCACGGCCGGGAGCAGCTCGGTCGAGTCGCCGCAGAGGATCGAGATGCCCTCTGACGAGGAGAAGGGGCCGAGCCTGGACACGCCGCGCGGGACGCCCTGAACGGCGGCGGCAAGCAGGGTGATGGCGCCCGAGTGGGCGTGGGGGCGCGCCCCGGCGGCGTTGAGGAGCTGAGAGACAAAGCCGTCGTCGTCCAACCACGCCCAGAACTCGGGGGACACCAGGACCACGGCGGCATCGTGGCTTGTGGCGGCGGGTGCCTGCGCGATGCCCTCGCCGACGCCCTTGAGGACTGCTTGCTGAGTGCCTCGCAGTTAGCATCAGTCCGTCGTTTCGTGGGTGTTTGGTTCTCAGTGTTCAGTGCTCAGTGCCCGGGCACTCACCTGCAGCAGCGCCGTGGGTGTGCGTGGGGCGGCATCGACCAGGACGGTGACAGCCGACGGGAGTGTTGACGGCAGCCCCGGCCCGGCGAGCGCGTAGAGTGACCGTGACGCCCGAGCCTGGGCTGCTATCCGCGCAGCCGCTCTCCGGGCGAGCATTTGCGGCGGCAGCACTGCGCGTGCGGGCGGGAAACGGAGGGAGGAAGAGCGTGGGCAGAACTGATTGCCGTAAGTCAATATCAACCCAAAATATTCATTTACAGCTATCCTCCTCCGCCAAGACAAGAGCTTGGTCCCTGGAACAGTGGGTCACGCCGCTGCCTCGTCCAATGACATCATACCCTCAGCGAGGGAACCAACATCGCAACCCAACACGAGAAAGCGAAGTGAGCAGAACCATTGAAACCCAGTCAGCCAGTCTTGTTCGTGTCTTGGACTTTCACTTAAGTGGTATCATATCCCTAGCTATCCCAGTTCCCAGACCATCAAGGAGAACCCGGCCCAGCACGCAACGAGAAACAACAAGAGAAAATAAGAAAAAAATAGTTAGCGACAGACACATTCCCACCACCCCTGCTCCAATTCCCACGGCATCCATAACTGCCGCCTTTCACAAACCCAAGAACCACCCAAAAAATTCTCCACTGTATATATGTCCCAAACCTTGCAAAGGGAAAGGAAAAACTCGTCCAACCCACCCATCGTTACCCAAACCTTCATCCACCCAATCCCTCACATAACAACACACCTCCCTTTCTTCCCTCCCCCCCCCCCCCCCCCCCCCACCCCCCCCCCC